>JAIPRM010012579.1:0-12017 GCA_025469315.1 Stegophylla sp. TES_Ste_2020 | reverse complement strand
TATTATTAACTTCCTTCGTTCAGAATCGTTTTACTGAAGAAATGATTTATCGTTTCTTTAAAATTTAATACGCCCGTCAAGAGAATACCACCCGTCGTGCGAAGTACACCCATCGTGCGAAGTATTTTAAATTATTATGATATATTATTCAATCAGCAACAATTTCCTTTTCATTTGAGAAATATTTTAATAATACAAAATAATATTTCCGTATTTGTGATTATCAGCAGATTCTGTGCGTGCTTTGGCACTCGTCGCTTCGCTCCGCTCCATCTATATACACCCCTAGACCGGTTGTGCAACGTGAGGAATGTTTTGGTAATGAAACGCCAAAATTATTTTTACAATTCCAACGTTCAATATTTCCCGATAGTTTTTTTTGGAATCTGTATTCGATTCAATTTTTGATTCGGGAACCAATTCGTACATTTTATTTGACCCGGGAACCAACCAATTCCTCGTTTGCCACACACACACATGGTTTTTTTTTTTTTTTTTTTTTAACGTTGTTAATCGATCAATCAATCAAACAGGTTTTTTTTTCATTTTGTCTTTAGGAGTTTTGGTCATCATGTCTCTGTTGTTCTGCACCTCGTATTTCTACTACATACCGAAAGCGGCTCTCGCGTCCATTATCATTGCTGCGGTCATATTCATGGTGGAAATCCGTGTCGTAAAACCGATATATCGGTCCAAAAGTATTACGTTTTGCGTTTTCAGTTACTCACGTGTAGACAATACTTGTTTTTTTTTTTTTTTTTTTTTTTTTTTTTTTTTTTTGCGATTAATCGTTCACGTTACACACGTGACGTGTAGAGTATTTTTGTTGTAAGTATTTGAGAGACAAACAATAATTAATTATTATTATTTTAAAATTCTAAATCGACCGTTGTTATAACTATTGTTGGGATAACGTTAAAATATTCTTAGTTCTTACATTGGGTTCGGAATAATTGAAGGTGTCACAGTGAATAAACAGGAGACAACTCCACTTTTTTTCGAAAACGACTTTATTATTTTTTTCGGATAAAGAAAAATTAGGCCGAAATTTCTGTGTAAAAACCAGATATTTCCGATTATTATATTGTCCAATACAACGTAAAAGGAGCCTCGTCTAGTTGTTGGTATTCCGTGCAATCACCAGACAGATCCAGATTTTTATTTTTTGTAAAAAACAATTTTTTTTTTTTAACTCATCAACATCTAAACTATACAATATATACTTTTTATTATCTTTTTAGTATGTAATACAGGTAACTAATACATTTAAATAGTAATGAAAAAAAAATTATCAACGTTTCAGGGCAAAAAACCAGACAGATCCTTATTTTTAAACTTTAAATCACAATAAATTACAACTTTACTTTTTAGTTTTTTTTTCTTGGTTACTAAATTTTTAGTATCAATGTGAACTACAATTTCAAATATTAAAAAAAAAAATATTTTGCTCGTTGTGGATTTTAAAATTAAGTTTTATGTGTCTCCTGAAAAGTTTTTGAAAATGGAGCTGTCTTGTTATTGCACTGACGCCTTCAATTGTATAAAGGAGTTTAAAACGAATTCTTTAATTAGATAGAAACCGAGTGAAATTTTAATCATTTGCTTTATGTTACCTAACAGTTTAAAAAAAGTCAAAACAAATATCTATTTTTATATTTTATAATTTGGTACCTAAAATAATAAAATTTGTTCTTTAGAAATATTGTTATAAAGCCATATAATTACAATAACAGTTATAGCAAAACTTAAATAAATAAAATCATGCATAGTATGTAGAAAACGTCATTATGATGGATGAGTGTGGTGGTATTTCGGATATAGAGTGACGGAAATATAATACTTAGGCACTTAATCAGTTTTTTGCCAATAAAGGCATACGTTTTGTCTGAAATCGACCAAAAGTGTGTTTTATTGTACGCGTATTCTACTTAACTGCACACACATATTGTATTAAAAAATATTATTGGTTCTACCAATAAATTGAATAAGAGCGTACAGAAATCAGGGTTGGTAAATTAATTAAATATTTTAAAAAAAAAATCGGTTTAGAAAACTATCTAAACTTTTATTGGAAAGTTGTATCCACTCTTTATCATCCAAAGACACATTTTATATTTCATGAACGAAAAACAAAAATTTTCTGTATTTTTAATGCCTAATTTTTTTTTTGAACATTGATTAGAATGTTTTAAATGTCGATTAAATCGTTTTGAGTACTGTCAAAAAAAAAAAAAAAAAAAAATGTTTGAAAGATGCCATCTGTTTAATAAGATTTTAACAATTTATTTTAACACTTTGCTACCATGACTAATTAATAAAATCTTACGTTCATAAAACCACTTGTTTAATAGAAAATGATTTTTTTTTTTTTTTTAGATATATCAATTAATATTAAATATCATTTGACGTTTAATGCAAAGAACTTAAAAATTATTAAAATTATTTTTATTTCGTATTTAGAAAGCGACCTTATTCCCGGATTGGGAACGTTTTTCGCCTGTTTGTTACTGCGCATGGAAATCGGGATTTTAATCGGTGTCGGATTGAATTTGATATCGATTTTATACCACGCTGCGAGACCTAAACTATCGATCAGAATAAACACTGTAAGTTTATGTACAATGCGAGCGAAATATGAAATATTGAATATTTGCGAGAAGAGAAAACGTTCCAAAAAAAATTTAATTAAATAGATCTATTTTTAATTAACGCAGACTCGGAGCGGTTTAAATTATCTAATGATGACGCCGGACAGATGTTTAATATTTCCGTCGGTCGATTACGTGAGAAACATCATCATCAAGCACAGTTTGAAACAAAACTTACCGGTGGTCATCGATTGTTCGCACATTTACGGAGCGGATTTCACTGCCGCCAAGGTTTATATTCTCTCGAAATTTCACAATAAAAACAATATAACGCAATATTTCCGGTACAATATTAAAACCGTTTTTTTTTTTTTTAAATTATTTCAGGTCATAGAATTGTTGACCATAGACTTTTCGCGGCGGGGCCAATTGTTGTTCTTTTACAATCTGAAACCGAGTTTGGTACAAGTCTTCGAGGGAGTTCGTCCGAAAGACTTTAGCATACGCGTATTCTACGACAGTCGAGACATAGACATGTTATTGCAAAAAACGAATTCACAAAAACAAATTCCAGTGCAAGACAACAACGCTTTGGAAGTATAATATCTGAATACATATTTTTGTGTATATACTATAAAGAATCGTTTTAACGTTTAATGTTTAAAAAAAAAATGAAAACGAAAATGTGAAATCAAATAATGTTTGGAAATAATAATGTATGGCAAAAAATTTCGTCGAAAACGATTTACAAAATGTTGTGTCTATATTTAATCCAAAAAGTTAATTGGGAAAGAGTGCTATTCATGTGGGATCCTTAAACGACCAAACAGGCACAATGACTCTATATAGAAGGATGTTTAAATTTTTCCAGTGAGGAATATACTAGATAAAGTAGGTAAAGGACATCATATTATTATGTTGTATGTAGCTAACTACCCCTCAGATAAATAATAAAAAAAAAAAATTAAATAATTTAATGTTTACAATGCTGTAAGTCGTGACGTATATTGAAATATTATTATAAGATTAAAATGAAAATTTGATCTTTATATGAAAATTTAAACGAAACAGCATTTCCAATAATATTTGTGATAGCAAAAAAAAAAAAAAAAACAAATATCGCTCCTCCACATTGAATTTTGAAGTTGATTTAAAAAAGTAAAGCTGTTTCGAATATAATCTCAGTGAAGATAATTTTTAAAATTCAAACATCAATTTCTCAATGAAATCATGTGATTTTATAATTTTGAAATTATTAAAATTTTAATTAAAAATTATTACATAATTTTTTTTTTTTTTATTTTAGATTTTATTGTGTCTTCTTAAAAAATATTTGTATTTTTTAGAGGTATATCTTCCCTCATCTCTTGTGTTTACAGCAAACCATATTGCGTTGTGCAATTAAATGTGAAAAACACGTCTGAATACCTAATTAAACCATGTGCATAAATAATATCGTTACGTTAATGAAGATCGAGATCAACATTTTGTTGATTACTGATGACGATCAATCATATAGCACACAATGATTCTGTATTATCAGAATAATTCCAATTATTGGTTTCATTAATAATAATTGTGTACGAATAAAAAAAATAAATAAATAAATAATAAATAATACGGATCATTAAGTGCACGCGTGGTCGACCAATGAAAAATCTTGGCGTGCAGAAAATCAGAATCATTATTATACACCTCGTATGCCCCAAAGTATTCCAAAAACGGGTTCTTTACAAGTGGTGAATATCGCAAATTTATGACGTTCAAAAAGTTCATAACGTTAGCCAAATCTCCAAGTCATTTAGTGGTTCTCGCTATTTAAATGACGGCGGATTCGTTATATTTATAAACATCTGTTGTAATGATGACCTCGAAAATCCACTTCACCTCCTGCACCATTGAACAATATAATTATAAACGCATTAAAAAACGATAATAACAATAATAGTATTAAAAAAGCAATAGTAAACAAATTAGGTATAGGAACGTATTTTTTTTTTTTTTTTGCTCATTTAAAACAATGTAAAGTATACGTGTGTATGATTTTAATTTTTATAAAAATACTTGCAAAATCTAATTTGTATATTGAAGTTTTAATTTAAACTATGATAATATAGAGAAGAGGTTCCCAAACCTTTTTATCACTGAGTACCACTAGACGTTTTCATGATCAATTCGCGTATCACTTAAATAATTCTAAAACTTAATTAGGAGAATCAATAATTTTGACATTTGACATTTGACCGATTTCGAGGTAAGTACAGAGATTCGAAAAAATTGGAAATTATTAATTTTTTGTAAGTTTTTATTACATAACATTTTAATGTATACATATATTTATATTGTTATTGTACGTATAAATAACGGTACTAAAAAAAAAAATCTCGAAAATCTTAAGTCAAACATTTTTTTTTTTTTTTGTAACTGTTGAAAGTTAACATTTTGACAGAATTCGTTAGTTTTACATAAAAATTACACACTTAAACGCAAATAAAAAATAATAATCGGTTCAGTTAGGTGGGCACTATATTTTGTTTACATTTTATGTGTAATAATCACAGGATTTATTTATTGTAAATCATAAACGACTCCAGTCACGCTATGTGGGCTTGATAATTTACGAGAGTATATTTTAATGTGTGACAAATACGGTTGGAATTCACGTGTATTTGAATCATTTCAGTTTGTTCGATACTACTATATAAATACTAATATTAGGTACGTAATAGATTCCAAAACGTTGAAATAAAATAAAAATCGTGAAAAATAATATTTTCAAATTTCAAATACTCATTGCGTCATTGATACTACAATCACTGATCACATACTATTTTATACACACATTGAAAATTATAATTTCAAGGATACGTGTGTTCATTGACCACAAAATAAATACTAAAATGTTTAAAATGATTGACGACTTACTGTACTAAGAGGTGTGGTGGTGGTTACTCATTAGTCATTAGTATCTTCATAGTATAACTCGTATAATTTATTTGGTGTACAATTTAATGTAAAATATACAGGAATGAAATATAAGAATTTTTGATACAAAAATTTGGATAAGACGTAATAAATATTTACACTTGACGGTTGTTAATAAATGAAATTAAAAAAAGCCGGACATTCATTCGCATCATGAGTGTATTCTTCGCTCCTCGGGTCGGATCTTGATGGGTGTGTTAAATTTTAAAGAAACCGTTATACAATATTTCTTTGATTCTAAGCAAAGTATGTACAATCGCATCGATCAAGAGTATCTGAGGAGCGAAGAATGCCCATGGTACGAAATAATGTACGGTTTTCTTTTCCATATAATTTACTTATCTTTGTCTTACTTTTTACTTTGCCATAATTTAAAAATGGTACCGTCTAGAGATAAATCCGGGTTCAAAAATTTACAGGTAGAAACTTTTCAACAAGTGTTTCTATACGAAAAAGTGTTTACAGAAAAAAAATAATAATAAACCTCCTCGTTGTAAAAAACTTGCTTCTTCACTTCGCTCGGAATCTAAAATATTCTTAAAAAAATATTTTCACGAAAATTTAAGTCGAAATGCTGAATATAATAATAATAATAATTTATTTATTTATCAAAAACAAAATAAAATTTACGCTAATATATTCGCAGCAATATGTAGGACAAATTTTTTTGCAATTTCCCTTTAAGCATAAGCTTGTTTTTTTTTTTGGGGGGGGGGGAGGTATATAAGTTTTTGAGTACAGTACAAAAGATAATAAAAATAAACAAATTAATAATATCGTATAATCGCAAATTTGAAAAACAAAAACAAAAAGAAATTGAAATATAATATTTCAATTAAGAAAAACATAAAAATCACAAAAACTTAAGCATACGTTAAACGTACTATAACAAATTTACATAATATGTGAAATCTAACGTTTTCAAAAATTATTTAAATCTGTGAACATTTTTTTAAATAGTAAATAGTAAATATTAAGTTGTCTACATACAAGTAACTGATTAGCTGTGGCACAAAGAACTTTTTAGGCCTAATGTTTTTTTTAATATAAATTAAAGCTTGTGCTTTATTTTTCTCATCAGACTATTGTACTGTTGAAATTGTACATTTTTTACTTTGCCATGTTCCTCCAGTATTAAAATGCTATAGATTGTACATCATAATATTATTAATATTGAAATTAAAGCACAACAATAATTATTTATTATAGGTACTAGATTAATGATTTATTATAATAATAGACATATCTTATATTTAATATAATTCTCGAATAAACGAAAATTAGGAAAACTCTTATTATCAATACCTAATTTATTACATAAGTAAATACAAATATTAAATGGATTTCTTCTACCAAATTCGGTATTGCACTTAAATATATTTCAAATATTTTTTTCGTGTATCATAATTGTATTTTAAAAAGCTCACCTCATTCAAATTAATATAATACGAGTTTAATAAGATTTCTTTTAGATGTAATTGCTTTAAATTTAATAGGGTATATTCATCATAAAGAATTTTAGTACTAGTTCGAAAAAGTTTTTTTTTTTTTTTTACTTATTCTTAGTAGTGTATTTATTGTAGTACTACAGCATTCTTAAATGAGAGTCATATGTATTATAAAAAAGCTAGACAAATTTTTCACCATGGGCTTTGTTCGATCCTAGGGTGGAATTTTTAGGCATGTTAAATTTTAAAGAAACGATAGATAATTTTAAACTTTAAAGGCATTTTTGTCAACGTTTGAGTAGTTTTCCAAAATTTCGAACAACCTATTGAAAATTTTGAAAAATTCTAATTCTTAAATTTACCCGGTTGAAACTTATGAACAAGAATTTCTATATGAAAAAATATGAAATAAACATCATTGTTAAAACGCTATAGCTTCTTCACCCCACTCGGAATACAAGAAACGTAAAATAAACTGAGTAGGATCATTAGTAAATTAAACAAATAAAGTGAATAATGTTGTATTAAATGTTTTTTTTTTTTGTAATAGATAAATAAATATTTATAATTATTATAAAATATAGAGATTTATATTAAGGTGTAATTAGTAGTTGTTAGCTGCTATTAGTATTTAGGTAGTTCTCTATTGATCGAGCATCCCCTTTCTGATCCGCGATTAGATCGATTATAAGAGCCGGTAGGACAATCGAGTGTTATAGTCGAGTGGGCGTGTAATTGACAGCGGGTGAGTTGTGCTGAACAGGTGGTGTACATACAGTCAGTGTGTGTGTGTGTGTGCGTCTTTCCGAGCAATTAAACACGTCGACGTGTCACGTGTGTTCCGCGTTCAGATGACTCGCAATAATAATAATGATTATAATATTACTCCTGAGAATTAATGTAATTTTCGCGTGCGTTAAAAACGTACCTATGTTGAAATTGTATTTATAATGGTGTTTGTATGTTCAAGGTTTTTTTTTTTTTTTTTTAAATACGCTCACTCCACTTTTAACCACACGAATTTGAATTATTTTCGCGCGTACAATTTGTTTTTGAAACAATATTGAAATAAAATAAGTAAGTAGGTATGAAAAAATACGGACATAATTCGCACCACATTATACTCTTTGTATATATATTATATAAAGCGACTTGAATATTAAAAAAAACGATTAATCATTTCTTAGATTCTTAGCTGAGCTTCACTTGGAATAATAGATATATTATACAATGTATATATATATATACACAATGTTATTATTGTCTGTTTTATAATGAGTTAAAAAAAAAAATCCTCTCTCGACTGATTTAAAACAAAGGGAAACACATGAGTGGACATACCTACGAGTACTACTAACATTTTCAACGATTTTAAACGAAGAATTAAAAGTGTGTTATGAGATAATAACGAAAATAATTCTGACATTTCATTTGACAATTCAGTCATATAATATGAGCCGAAATTATAAATTTAAATGCGCTAGCGAAAACTATTCACCATTATTACTATTATACGAAAATGTATATGTTACGGGCAACGTACACATTGCCCGGGCAATGTGAACACATACATATCAACACTAAATGTTTATACAGCATTTTTTTTAAAAATCTCATAGTTTTCATTGATAATATTTTTGGTTCACATTGCCCGGGCAGGACCACATTGACTGGGCAATGTACACGTTGCCCGTAACATATACTAATGGAAAAACACGCGTAGAACTGTTTGGTAAAAGAAAATATTGAGTGAAATTCAAATTCAAATTTTTATAATGTTTGGTTGAAAAAAATCGTTGGTTTATGTGAAAAAAACAAATTCATACGAATTTTAACTTTTTAAACGCGTAAAAAAAGCAATATTTTACATTTTAATTTTATTTTTAGAAATTTATAGGAGTATAATATTGTATTACGTTTTCAGCTGCTCATAATTTCAAGAATAATCGAAAATTGTTTGAAAAAAAGATAATGATATTTCCAAAATTCTACAAAATTATCGCAAAACTCGATGCATTTTTTTGAAAATTGTAAGTTTTTACTACACTGTTCGTTTAGGAATTATTACAAAATGACTAAAACCTTATAATTAATCTACATATTTTACCAATTTAATTCAAATTGTTTGTAAGATTTCATTGTTTTTAGAAAAACTATTATGAATTTCAAAATTACCACTCTAAAGTACTATTCTGTCTAAATTCTCTATAGGAAACATATATTAAACGAAGTGAAAACAGAAATAATAAAAAAAAGTGTGTGATTCGCTCGTCGGCGTGTTCTTCGCACGTCGGGTGGGATACTCTTGACGGATCTGATCCGGTATTATGTCATTTGTAAGCCGGAAATTATTAGCGTGTCAGTTTTTAATGGGAATTTGTTCACACAAAAATAATTGGTATACTACAATAATTAAATTTAATTGATTAAAACGTACATAATTTCTCGCCAAATTGTTGTCTTAATTAGTCTAATTTATCAATGATGTCATCTTATAAGTGTGGTTTCGAAAATTGATGCTTGCTATCTAAAGTTTGCTAAAGTCACTATGTTTCTCATTTCCATTTTCCAAATAACTTTAACGCTTAGAAGATATTAGGAAAAATATTTTGTCTATCACAATAAGAGATCCGTTCATTATCCATTCATCATATTATTAATTTTTCAATAGATTTTTAAGAACACCATCGTAATTTTCAATTTTATAAGAGTCGTAGAGTCTATTTGTGAAGTTTCACCACCTTGCAGGTGGTCGCTAACTAATTATTTAGGGTCGTCAACATTTAAATGAATACAGAATGTAACAAGGGTGGTATATATCCACCCTAAAATCTGATGAATATTGTATCATATTATATTATTGTCAATGAAGAACAATATTGATTGAAAATTATAACAGATTTATAAAAACATCAAAATTATATTGTCTATTTTGGTTGAAAATTAAAATGAGTATCCTGACTGAAGTCAGTGAAACTTAGTGAAAATTTTTTACTGAACACCTGAAGTGATTGTGAATATTATTTGATATTTTTATTTGTTTAAATGTAAGCTCATCATTCAATACTTTTTTTTCGCTCGTTTAAGCGCAAAGCGTTTTTTCGGCAAAATCGCCATCCCCTCCCCTTGAATACGTATCCGCCCTTGAGAACGAATCATCAATAATCGTCATCTCGAACACCACAGGTATTCGGCCGGGCAAAATAATTCACGTCATCGCGTCCTGCACGCATATTATTATTATATACCAGTAGAGGGTCTCACCTACTACAGTTTTAAATACCGCGCTAATGTGCGGTTCGCAGTGTTCGTCTGTGACCAGACGAGCGAGCGTTTCTTAAAACAACAGTCAGCAGCCATCGTTTAAAATACTATTTATAATAATAACAACGAACGATTCGATGACGACGACGAGAAAAGGAAATGTGTTTTAATCAAACAATTAATTAAAAATCAAACAGTGCGTTTGTTCGCGTTGCCGATTCTCACATATTATAGTAGTAAATTAGACCTTTTTGACTTTTTGATTGATCCGTTTTTTTCATTTATTATTTGTTAATTCATTAAGAATATTCGCTTCGCATTGCCAATTATTGATCATCGCTCTCTAGCGCGTATACGACGACGTATACTATACGTACAATTGTTTTGTTTTCCAACAATACGTCCGAGCTGGCATACGATACACATTGTTGTTGTATGTGTATAACAGCAGTCAAGTTCTAACCAGTGACACGTACTGATTATTATCACAGTGTGTAACTGATTCTGATTGGTAATCAATGATTGAATTTGAATATCCGTGTCAATTAAGACGAGTGTGCACTGAGAGTACGAGAAATCCGTGACCAATCCCCGTCGTTAGGTAAGTCTTATTTTTTGAGTAGGCACCTGTTGTTTTGTTTTTTTGAATAGCTATACAATCGAATATATATATATATATATATATATATATATATATATACACCGTAACAACGACCTGTTGTCTCGTGGATTTCACGGAAAGCACACAGTATGTTGATGAATGTGTCTGTTGTAAACTTGTGCGCACTACGCGCTTGCCGCAACCGTTTGAACTACTGAAAGTGACTGCTTAAATATAACTTTGGTATACGGAATAAATAACAATAATAATATTCGTTTGTTAAATAAAAAATTTAAAATAACATTTTCCAACAGTTTTGTGTAATTAAAACTGGCTCGTACGCAAAGCCGAATAATTAAAAAAAATATCACTTAAAAAACGATTTTTAAAATTAACGTTATTGCCTATAAAGTGCCTAAAGAGTAAACGAGTTAATTAATGATAATTTATAAGGACTAAATTTTTAATAGTTTATTATTATTTTCGTGCCAGTAACGATAGTAATATTGTCTCGTTTATAGTTGTTATTATCGGTCGGCAATTACGAATATTTAATAGCGATATAAAATCAGATTTATCATTTATAATAATATGATTATAATTAACGAGAAAAAACAAATTATGTAACTGTTATTGGTGTATGTTTTATAAGATTCGTTAATTGCCAGCACAAATGGCGCAAATACTCGACTAATAAAAACAGTATAATAGCAAATATTATTATCTACATTAACTAATCATTCAAACAAATATTGTGTTTATCGGTTGAAAAAAGATTGCTTGTTGTCAAACAAAATATTATTAATATTAAATAAAAATAAAAAAAAAATATGTACTTCGCTAGTCGGGGTGTTCTTCGCACGTCGGGTGGGATTCTCTGGACGGGTGCATTGAATTTTAAAGAAACGATAAATCATTTCTTCAATAAGACGATTCTGAACGAGACAAGTCAATAATATAAAGAACAAATGAGAAAAAAAAATGTCCAAAATTTTTTTTCACATTTCCAACATTTTTTTCCGCCAAAATCTTTCTCGTATTATTTTTTATTTATATTTAAATTTGCATATAGTTCGGATCAAAAAATTATGGTTTCCGAGTCGTTTTTGTAGAAATATCAGGTAGTTTTTT
>JAIPRM010012578.1:0-12018 GCA_025469315.1 Stegophylla sp. TES_Ste_2020 | reverse complement strand
TTGAAGAATTAAGAAATTCAAAAAATGACCTCTCTAAAGTACAATCTAGAGGCGAATCGGGTTTCAAAAAGTTATTGATCGAAACTTTTGGACAAGTATTTCTATACGAAAAGTTGTACACAGAAAATAAAATAAAAAATAAACATTGTAAAAACACTAGCTTCTTCACTTCGCTCAGAATCTAAAATATCGCATATTTTCCTCAGTATAAGCTCTAAGGAGTTAGAGAATACAATATTTACCATTAAAAATTAAATCAGTATGATAAGGAAAATTGTATTCTTTTCTATTGAAATATTAATAAAAAATAGATTTCTTTTAAATGATTTTGAGATTTGAAGTTAAGTCATTCAAAGTTATATTACACACACATAAAACTTTTAACATGACATTGGAATGAGATCAAGGGTCACATCCTCACGAGTTTTATCATATTAATATATTTCAGAAATATATTATAAGTTAAACAAATTTACAGTTGATTTTCACAACGGTGAAGATAAGAGAAAATACTGACGTCAACGGTTGAAATGCGTACATTCTACGAAAGGGTAAGAGTAATAATAAAAGGGGATAAATGCGGTGGGGTGGTGGTTAAT
This sequence comes from Stegophylla sp. TES_Ste_2020, assembly GCA_025469315.1. Taxonomy (NCBI): domain Eukaryota; kingdom Metazoa; phylum Arthropoda; class Insecta; order Hemiptera; family Aphididae; genus Stegophylla; species Stegophylla sp. TES_Ste_2020. Next base: position 11,419 of record JAIPRM010012578.1, on the reverse strand, counting down.
GTTTTTCCTATTTTTTTATTATAATCCTAAATGTACTGACGCCAACGGGAGTAGCGTGGGCGTCAGGTCGTATGACGTCATCTGAACGACAACGATAAACTACGTCATACCAGCAAACCCGACGATTCGGTCGGTAGCCACATTCCGAAATTTCTTAAATGTGCATTTGTATTATTTGTAGTGGCCGATATTTTTTAAACTATATTAAAGTTTGTTACTACCCATTTACAATAAGTTTTAATTTATTTTACCATAAGCCTCACCTAAATATTAAAGATTGATGGTTATATTTTAAGTTGTGGTATATTTTGATGATATATTTTAAGTACCTACAAATTGTAGTACTTAAAGGTATTATCATATGATCTAAGCGATTTTTCTCAATTCTAATTTTGTAATAAAAAATAATAGTTTGTATATTTTGTATTAAATATTATAATACTAATACTACCTATTATTTAAATATTATACATTTTTTTTTTGTCTTTTTCGAACACTTATTATTTAATTTTATAAAACAAAATAATTTATTGAAATATATCATAATATGTATAATATATTATGATTAAAGAAAATCGTGTTAAAAAATTGGAAGGGGGGGCTTGATAGATGCATAATATTAGAAAACTGTTTTATTTAAATTTTAATTATTTAACTATCTTAAAACTTAAATTTTTAACTTATTTAATTATTAAAATAAAATGTATAGTTACAGTTTTATACCTATAGTACTTACAATTTTAATAAATTTAGACTTCTTTGTCAAAAACGTGTGGGGATAAATTCTATAACCATAGTTTTTAAAATTAAAAATTTCAGTATTTTTCTTCTAATTTTAAATATTAATTATATTAATGAGAAACATACAATTTAACTAGAATAATACAGCGATAAAATAGATACTAATAAACAAAATAGTATTTAATTATAAAATAAACAAACGTTTTTATAGATTATGCATTTTTTTTTACTAAGTTATATGATTATTAACAAATTTTATCATTTATTTGTTAATTATTAGGTAGGTACTTAAGATTATTATAGATGACGAAAAAAAAAACATTTTAATATTTTTATGATAAATTTAATACTAAGAAAGATATCTACAAATTTAAATTTTAAATGAAGAATCAGCATATTCACATCTTTGTAACAAGAGTTGAGTATCAGATTTTTAAAATGCTTTGGGATGTTTTCATTTAGACCCGCGAATAATCTAAATTTAATTTGAATTTCTTAAGTAATGTCAATGGGGTAATAGTATAATAATATGTAAGGTACACTAAATACTTACACATTTAATTAAAATGTTCGACTTACAGTTCATTCGAAAAAAAAAAATTTAAAGAATAATAGGTACCTATTTGAACTTTGGAACAATTAAAACATTAAAAACTTAACAGATAAAAAATTACAATATTTAAATAGAAAAATAATCAATTCTCAAATCTTTAAACCATACCTAACTATTTAATATGTAAATCATTTAAATGTTTCTTAGACTATAGGTATAAGATTATATCCACAGCACTATTATTATTCAAACTAAATACACATAAAAATAACGGACTAAAATTATTACCAAATTTATGTTTATGATAATAATTTGTTTATGTATTGTATGATGCAGCCGTAATTTCTAAATGGAAAGTTTTTTTTTACATAAAGTATACTTTGTTCAAACTAACTTTTTCATATAAAACCCATCGATAATGATTAAATCCATTTAAACTATTAATTATAATAAAATTATAAATAAATTATAACTTCACATTTGTTTTATAAATTCCATATATTTATGGAATAAAAATGATTTAAAATTAACACAATGATAGAGTGGATGTTTGTAATTTGCCCTAAAATTAACCGAAAATAAATAAAATATTATATGTTATATCAACAAAATATTTGAAATCTGTTTACGCCAAAAAATAAAAGATATGTAATTTACACCACAGTAAGAAGTAAATATATAGTAATTTTAATTTGCACCAAAATTATAATTAATTATTCTATAGATAGTACATGTAATGCGATTTAAAATACAGTAAAATACTGTGATAAACAGTATCTTAAAAACTTAAGGAATCAGTCTATTTAAATTGTGTAGTAATACATTTTTTACATGATATGCCAGAGACTGTTCATTTTTTTCAAGTTCTGCTCATGGCCCTATGACACTAGGTCTTATCTACAGATTAAAAATATTAAATATGTATGTATTTATAATTTAGCCATGCAACTGGACCAAATGAAATCATTATTTTAAACTTTTATAGGTAATGGCTAATGACTAACTTTTGATCTAGATCTGTTATCAAGTTACTATTAATAAATAATACACAATGTATAAATAGGTAGAACATACAATATTAAAATCAATTTGTAATATACATATATATATTTGAAAGTTTTAATTAACCAACTACATTTTGTCCTGTATGTAAAATAGACAGAGTTACAGATATTTTAAATTAATAATAAAAAAAAAAAAAAACGAACACTCGACAATCGATATACAACAGCATTCCAATTTATTTTAATTTTAGTGCAAATTACAATTCCCATATTTTACATTTGAGGGATATTTTCACCCACGTGCTAACTTTGGTGTAAGTTACGAATCATATTTTATATTGCCTGCCGTGGTGCAAAATGCATTTTTTTTTTTTCGAGCAAATAACGACTCCCAATAGAGAAGATCGTTTTCAATTTCGGAAGAATAATACTCGTAGAAATGGTAACAAAGACCAAAATCGCATTTATTTAAATTAATTTCGATTGAAATCCATTAATTTTTTATGATAATCTAATAGAGCTATCAATACTAGTAAAATTGATCCTGGTACAAAGTAGAACTTAACTACATGTTTCTACAATGTATAATAAATAAGATGTTTGAAAAATACTTTTTATTTTAACACAAAAGAAATTTTAAAAAAAGTGAGTACTTTGCACCTTAAGATGATCTTTGCGCCTCAGGAAATATAATATTAAATTTCATTCAATTATTTGAAACTATTACATGCAATATATAAAAACAATAAAATTTATTTTTTTTATTAATCTTTCTATATTATTGAAGAAGATATTTAAAAAACTATTGGTCGACAAAATGTTTCACATACGATAATAATAATTTGTTTTCCATTCAAAATGTTATTGCATAATAATTTTTTATCCTTTAATCTCAAGGTTAAAACGTTGAAAACAAATTCCCTTACTCTAAAAACTATAATTTAAAACACAAACATTTAAGAATTCATTAAAAAACCACACCAGATAATTATTTCATAATATACAAATTACAGAAGTTTATAGCAATATATTGATAACAATTCAAAGGTCTAACAAAAACTTCGATAATTTTCCATCAGTAAGTAACAGATTTAAATGCAAAACGTATTTGACTCGAGTGCTCGGAACCATGCTTTCCCAAGTCATCAGAGTTTATAAATAAAAAATTATTCTACATAGCTTAAAAGCCTCTGTTTACATGTATTTTAGCTCTTCTACGAGGAGTGTATAATGAAGAACAGAATTTTTTTAAAAAAAAGTGAAAACAAATAAAGTGTCTAGTTGTATTAGGTAATCAAACAAATTAAAACAAAAATGTTAAAGAAACTTAAATATTCGTGAAAATTATCAACAGAACAATATTTAAACTTAAATGTTTTATTTATTCTATAGGATATGCACATTAAATATCGAAATTATGATAATGACATTAATAAGGAAAATATAAACATAGGTACATAGGTATGTATACAAAATTTAAATGACGAAGTCTGTATTTCACATTTAAATTGTTGGTAAAGTAAAATATTGACTAAATTAATTTTATTAAACAATATTTTAATGGTGACACGTCAAAATGTTCTCGAATCAAAATATCCCATTAATAGGAAATATTACGCATAAATAAGAAATCTATACTTTAACTTCGGATATGAAAGTTGGGATTTAAATTTATGAAAAGTACGCGTGTTTTAATAAGCATTATTTTCGACTAATTTTTTATTTATTTTTTTATACTTCAAATCTTTTAGAAAAATGTAGCAATTTATTACGATCTAGAATGATCGCGATAAACTACATACTTTTGGACATTTTTTCAGGGTCCATTGAAAGAGCCAATCCGAAATTTATTTGACAAGATGGTCGAACAACAAAGAGCCTAAAAAACTCAAACAAATAAAAGACGGAAGTGTAAATATTTAGATGAGCGATTCTTGTTTTAGGATAATATGAGAAAACTATATCTCACGAATATTATTTACTATCAATATAGCAAATCATTTGATTTTATAATATACTTTTACTTTTTACATTTTAATTATATCAAACATCGTGAGCAATTTTAAATTTCTTTTGTTTTTTGTAATGTAATTGGTTTAAATATAAATTTTGTTTTTATGGGGATTATATATATTTATTTATATTTAAGGGGTTCTCCTTGGGATAATATGTTAAGGCATATTTTGCCATGGAACTATATTTGATATTTAATATAATAATAAAGTTCAGATTTTAACGCTAATTTTATTTTTTTCTAGGAGCTCTAAAACAATGCTTTCCAGGTATAAAATTAATTTCATGTATCAAAGAATTTAAAAAATAGAAACTTTTATTTCGCTTTTTAGAATATTTTTTGTATTTTAAAAGCATTTTTCATATATATAATATATATATAATAATGCCAGTGGTTAAATTTAGATCAAATTATATTCTCAAAAATTAACACGTTTCAAAAATAATTTATTTGCTTTAGCCTATTATTTTATTTTGTGTACTATACGTTTAATGATATAGACAGCAGTAAACAGACGATTGTAAAGAATTGTAATTACAGTAATATTTGTATTGGTTGTACCTTTTTATTATCAAATAAAAAAGAACTCATTATTTATAAAATGGTACTGAGAGGTTTAAAAAATGCGACAATCAGACGTTTCATATGACTTGAACATTATGACAAAAATCAAGTGACGAATATATTTTGTGTTATATATTAAACAACATGTGTCTGGTATTGTGTATAACGTATTGAAAGTTCGGTCTATCATATTATTCAATTTTTAAGAATTTCCAAAAGTAAAATCAGAAGTGCAGTTAGCGTTTCTTTGTGAATCAGGGGGAAAATAACAATACAATTTTCATTTTTTTTAGACTTAGAGCATAAAGTAGTATTTTATTAAGACATTTTTTAGGGTTTTTAGAGCATCAAAATCTGAACTCTAACAATAATATATTAAATGCGATTAAAAAAAAAGTTTAGTACGTACCTATTATATTTAGACTAAAATAAGATAAGTTTGTAACGATTTTTAACTATGAAAATTTGTTTTTTTTTTAAAAAAAGTCTTTTTTAAAGCTCTTATGACAAAATAATGGCAAAACCAATTCTTGAAAAAATGTAAATATAGTAAGGACTAAATATAATTATAAAGAGCCTTATTTAAAAATATCAACCAACATTTACAAATTTAATTTTAAAAAAAATGTGTACTTCGCTCGTCAGGTGGGACACTCTTGATGGGTGCATTGAATTTTAAAGAAACGATAAATAATTTCTTCAATAAAACGATTCTGAATGAAGCTACAACTAATACACAATATAATTATCAGTTTTGAAGAATTAAACTTAAATGTTGAACTATAAATTTTTTTTTTACATACATACTAACCTAACCGTGTTACGCTATTATTAAAAATAATGAAAATAAAACTATTTTACGATTTAATCATTTTAATGGGTTGAGCGATATTGAAAAAAATCGTTAAAAAAATCGCCCGGAATAAAAATAACACGCTTCGCTATGAGGATAAATTCTAGGCAATAACGTATTTACTAGTAAATATTACCGTAGTTACAGTTAATGAGACAAAATAGTTAGCGAGACAAAATAAATATCTAATAATTGTTTGTATAAAAATAGATTTAAAAAATATATAATATAATGAAAAAAAAAAAATGTTTCTGAGTATAAATGATAAAATAAGAAACAAATAATCCTCACAAAAATTAAAATGATCTACTTCGAAAATTGATTTGTAAGGCACTAATAGTTAAGAAATCATGAATATGTTATGAAATTATACCACAAAAACTTCAATTAAAATGAGAAAACAATTGAGTTGGATAACCAACAAACCTACATGAAACTACGTGTAAATAAAAATAAAAAGTAATTATTTTAAGGTGTAAAAACCTGGAGCTATGAATCTTAAAATTATCAGCCCATGTTTCACTAAGATAATTTAAAAAGTAATAAGAATTATATAATAAGAAATATTTTATTATGATTAAAATAATTTTATATTATACTTAATAAGTACCATTTTATTAATAAAACTTAAAATATTTAGACAACTAAATTAAGAATAATATGATGAAAAATCGTTAGTCTGTACACGGCATAACAAGTTCACAGAATGTGGATTTTAATCATATTTAAATATTTTATTACAATCAACTTAAATGCCTATAGTTGTTTTACATCCTTAAGAGTATTAAAAAATACAATATTTGCCAAGTCTTAAAACTTTAAAATATACTCATTTATTTAGATTTATTAAGACTCAATCAAACCTACCAAACTATTGTCAACAAGTGACTCATGCTAGGTCATTTAAAGAAAACTGTTTGATATCGTCGCAACGGTAACATTTAAGGTGGTTCTCCTCCGACGATTAATTGTGGGGGAGAGTGTGTCCACCAAGGTCTTCAGGAGAACGTGCGTTATTACATAATCATACACGTACGTTCAAGTTAATATGCGAACGGTTTATTAATCTAAACCTCCGATCTCTCCCTCCTACTCAAATAAGAATAAAAGCATTAAATATTACATTTATGTTTCATCTAACCTATATATGTATATAGTGTAGTATACATCAATAAATATAATATGTAATATATTTACTATCATTTACATTATATCATTACTTTTAGTTGTCGAAGATAAACAAAATATAATAAAAATATAAAGAACCAATGTCAGGGTAGTGGGTTAGTCGGAAAGAGAGAATGGCCACGGCCTCGAAATACCTGAACAGTACCCGTGTATAATCGGCGGTTAAACTATGCTATGCAGCTCAAAATTGATGTAATTGGTGGTAAAGGTTTTTATTTATTGCGACTGTCTCCAATGAATATTGCTTAAGGATAATCTAAAATCTATAAAACGAAATATTTCTTACACGTAAAACCAAAATTGTTAACAATGATTTCTCGGAGATTTGTTTCACCCGTTTTATGCTGTTGTTGTCAAATGAAGTTCGATAAAATATAATATAGTTGGATTAATTAAATTTAAATAATTTACCTTTGATAGACTTATATTCTAATTTTTATTGAACAACATCGTCATCAAGATAATCTAATAAGGAGTACCAGCTGGTTAATTAAAATGTTAGAATAAGTGAAGACGTCATTGATGTAGAATGGGAAATTAATTCAAGCTATTCGGGAGCTTATCAGATTTATTTTTATTCAATAAATTACTGATCCATAGTTAAATGATAATCAATATATTAAATATAAACTGAATAATATAAATGAAACTTTGACGGAAAAGAAAAAACGGCAGATTTTTCCAAAGTGAAAAGTGAATAGCTATTACCGATTTTTACTCTCAAATAAAATAAAATTATTAATTAAAAATATTATCAATCGTTGCTTTCAAAATTCGAGGGTACCATTTAGAAATGGGTTTTCAAACCTCAGAGTTGTATTTCATTCAAATGCACTTAGCGAGTGGGTGTGAAAACACAAAGAGCAAACGACGATTTTTGATACCCCAGCAACATTAAGTTCACTGTGGGAGTAAAATAACCTGTTACACCACTGACAGTCCAATTATACTAATTAATTTAGTTTTAAATTTGTCATTAATGAAATAAGACTAGTTATATAAATTTAATAGGTAGGTATTTAATTTGAATGGAGTAGATATAATACATAAATAATACGTCATCTAAAGAATGAATTTACCCAGGTACCTACCTACTTAATAATAATTTTTAAAAATATTTCTGAGAAGCAATCAAAAAATAAGGAAGGTGTTTATGGGTTAACATTATATTTTTCCCCAACATTTATTTAATTCAAGCAACGGAGTAAACGATATCAGTTAAACTAGTTTAATTAGTTAGAATCTAGTTAAACAGTTTTCTAATCATATACAAATTATTAAAAGTGAAAATTACATAAACGTACTTAACTGTACGATGGCAACATGAAATAATATATCCCTAAAGTATATTTCAGTGTAAAATACAACCGTAGGTACTTATTTTATTAATAATTTAAACTTATACCATCGCTTATATCAAATTTATAGTTTTTATATTACATTATATATTCCATTTCGTTTTCTGTCTGGTGCAAATTACCAAAATTAATGTTTAGATATGGAGCATAATACATGTTAGATTTATATATTTTGGCGCAAAATACCATTTCCCACAAAATCAAACCATTTTATTTATGTTTATTTTATTATTTTATTTATTTGAATTGAGTGGTTTTCAGATTTGTTTTCACGTATTTTTTGGTATAAAAAAATTATTTTTTTATAAATTTAGAATAATTTTAAATATTTATTCTATAAAAATACTAAAAATCTAGCAAATTATTATGTTAAGAATCTTTTTTAAAAATTTAGATGAGTAATATACTAAATATACTTACAAGTAGGTAATGTAAAACACCTATGATTTTAATGTGAACCAATAGGACTCATAATTTAGATCTTATTATATAATTAAGTACCTAATGAAGTTAACTGATAACATAAAATATTGGATTACCTACTTGTATTTATTTAATTATGGAAATAATGGAATATTTAATGAACATTACATTACATCTTCAATCACCTTACTATAGCCTTATAAATTATAAGGAATTAGTATGGTTTTCCATCATAATAAGATAGCACAAGCAAAATAGATATATAATTAAAGAAATGCCAAACAGTTGGAAATTATAAATGCGTGGTACTAGTGGTCAGTACTGAGAGACATTGGTTGGTAAAATACGTAAAACAATTTTGTAATAATATAAGAGTTTACAAATGAACAAATATACATAATACATAATATTCATAGCTGTCCCTCGATAATTTGCCAATTTCATTATAGTAACTTTAGTTGCGTAGCATACCAACATAATAATGTACGATAGGTACTACTTTTATTATAAACATTACTACCATTGTTATGTGCAAGATGATTCATTAAAATTGTCTTTTAGGGATTGAAATATTAGGGAAAATATTTAATAATAAATGTTTTTAATTTGATGCATACATTTTAAAGGATATTTATGGTAAAATGAAATAGGTACCCATGATGTTATTTTAATTCAACTGATTAATATTCTTATACATTTATTGATCATTATTAATTAATGATTATGCATACCATGTTAATATTAATTACACAGAACTATCAACTGAGCTAACTATAAAATTATAAATAGGTGGTAACTCATTTTAAAATCTAATGCTAGGTAGGTATAATAAAGATATCCAAAACTTAATTATTGAACTGAATGGAAAATAATAATTATGTTTAATATACTAATAAGCAGGGCTGTGCATTTAATGCACTAAAAAAGTATTAAATATGCATGCATTTATGCACTAAAAACAGACAAAATATACTTTAAAATATGCACTAAAAAATCTAAAATATCCAAAAAAATGATTTTATAATTGCAACGAACGAAGTACCTATCACGAACTACGTGTCCAAATTTTTATTTTTGTAGGCATTTGTAAAAGATTTCACCTCGGATTTCACGTTACGTATTTGTAGAATTAGGACAATAATGATTTTATTACAGTGTAACTTTTCATACAAATCAATATCAGGTACTATGTTCTACTATGTTCTCAATACATGAAAAGAAAATAATTAATAGATATACTTAGATGTACCCAACTAAAAATAATCTTCCTTCACATCACTTTTATCATTCGAGTGTATAAAGGCCAAAATTTCTTTTATTTAAGTAATTAAAAAATATTTTTTATCTGGATATGGGCTAGGTGTATAGAAATTACATACTTAATAACGCTTAATAACTAGTTATACACCCAACTAAAAATATAATTATTTCATCGAAACAATAAAAGTCATAGTTACAAAAAATCATTTAATGCCAATTTAAACTAGATTGAATGGAAAAATTAAAAAATTTAGAAAAAAAAGCATAAATACAAAATTTTTTTGAAAACATGCATTTATATGCCCTAACCATTAAATATGCAAAATAATATTTTGTATTTAAACTATAAATAACACAAAACAAATTTTGTTTAAATAAATTTTCTTATACGATGTAGCCAAAAAAAAAAAAAAGCGGAACATACTTCGCACGACGGGTGGGATTCTTTGACAGGTGTATTGAATTTTAAAGAAACGATAAATCATTTCTTCAATAAAAGGATGATTCGATGATTCAATTCTGAACGAGGGAAGTTAATACTATAAATATAAAATAGTAGGTTAGATACTGTTATTTAATAGTGTAAACATATACATATAATAGTGTATACATATACATGGCAGTCTGTGTAATAGGTGACAACTGATAAGGCGTTGTGGCTTTGAGAAATGTAATTGGGCGGCAGTCCAAAGGCCACACCGTAATTACCGACTTGTATCATATTAAATTTAGTGTCGAAAAATACGTACGATAAGATAAGCGAATAACAAAAACTTTTTGTGTCCGTACTTTCTTCGACTTTTTTTCAGTCTTACCCTTGTAAAATGTTTAATTCTTTGTCCCTAAGAAATTTTATTGTACCAAAATATTCGCAATGAAATTTTCTATCTAGACACCAAATTTCAAAATAATCGGTCGAACCAATTTTCTTATATGTACGTTAAAGTGCGTGATTTTAGGTATAACTAACGAATTCAGTCGAAATTCTAACTTCAAACGGTTATAAAAAAAAATTGACCAACGATTTTTGAGATTTTTTCAGGTCAAGTAGACGTATAATATACGTCATATTATGTCAGCGAGATAATAAATTTTCAAGTCTTAACATCAAAAATTAAAAATTTTATTACATAAAAACTAACAAAAAATGAGATATTTCCGAAATTTTCAAAATACTGCCCTTAACTCAAAATTGATCAAATCATTTTGAAATTTTCTCGTGACTATTTTTAGTGGTTGGTGAAAATTTCAAGTCTTTTGCTGCATTATTTTAGAAATTATGTCAAAAAGTAATTTTCAATTTTACGGAAATTGCGGTAATTGCATATTTTGCCGTTTTTTGAAAAATTTTTTATAGTTTTTTCGCATTATTAAAAAATATATTGAGAAATTTGAAAAATGACCTCTCAAAAGTACCATCTGGGTTCGATTTTGGATCTATAAAGTTACTGATCGAAACTT
>JAIPRM010012577.1:0-12018 GCA_025469315.1 Stegophylla sp. TES_Ste_2020 | reverse complement strand
CAATATAATGAATATTACTTAACTAATAATACTTGAAAATCCACAATCAAACTAATTAGTCTTAATATACAAATCTATTTCATTAGACAGAACAATACTTAAACATTCTTTAAATTTTATTTTATTGTTTAAATATGATTTAACATGATTAGGTAACGAATTAAAGAGTACACGACCCAAATATTTAATGAATTTTTGACCAAAACTTTTATTTGCAGCTAACACTTTTATATCGTATAACCTGTTTTCCCTTGTGGGAAACCTAACCTAACCTGTTGAAAACAATTTGTGGAGAATATGTCGATTTTTATCTAAGTTACGGTAAAAAATTTTGATAAACTGTAAAACCGTGTCCGTTATACTCGTCATCATGACTCATATTCAGAGACTTGTATTATTATGCTCTTTGCGTGCGCGGAACAACGAGATTTTCAAAAATATTCGAAAAAAAAAGAAAAAATAAGTGTTTTATTTTTCTCTCCGTTTAAATTAGCGACAACAACGACGACGGCCCTGTATGGGGGAGGGGGACACGTACACCTTTGGCCAATGCCTTTATTTATTCTTCGTCTCGGCGTGGGAGGGGGGGGAGGTCGATGGTGGAAATACACCGAGTTGCTGTTTTTTTTTTGGTTTTTTTATATTCTTTCTTTACGCATACCGCAGCACAGTACGCCTTGTTCGCGACGCATTAGTCCCGCTCCAATGGCCTCCTATTTCGTTTTTAAATTGCATTACGCGGTCTTGCGTTTGTGCTCGACGACGACGTCGATGGCAAATTATCCAAGTTCATTTCACCCTCTCCCCCCACCAGTTTTCCACAATCGCCCCGCCGCCGTCGACAACGCCGTGTATTAGTCGTATTACCCATATTATATGGTCGCGGTGGAAGTTTTTTTTTTTCTCTTCTCCAGTACCACACGCGGTGGTGTTTCGTCACTCGCTGCTTTTTCGACAACAAAAAATCACGTCCGTCCCTCTGCGGTGGCGTCTCGTAGACGTCTCTTGACGCGTATACCGTATCGAAAACACGGGTCATTTACGTTTTTACTGACACGTGAGACTAACCCCGTGTGCGCGATCGAATATTATATAATTTTGTATACCATAATACATAAGATAATAATATCACTACAAAGACAGACGTCGCACGGCGGGGCGAAATTCAAAAAATCTTGGCCAAAAATCAAAAAAACGTAAATTATTTTCTAGTTTTTAAGAGCATTGAGCGGTTTGCATAAAGATATGATAAAAGGGCAAAGCTTATTTTGGAACTAACGTCTCGTGCAATACTATAATAGTAATAATGAAAAACGTTCTCAGTCCAGAAAGGCGAAATACAAGATGAAATATGACGTATCGATTCAAACGGTTGAACGTGTGTTTTTTTCCCCTAAGAGAATGGGAAATACGAAAATGATTTTTAGAATACAATTATATTGTGCATACAACAATAATTTTCATATTATTAAGTACACGTAAACTATATATTCAATTTGAAAAGTGAACATTTTTACCCAAGATTCATCGCAGTGACGTCGAAACGGGAAGGATTTATTTGTTTTGAAATTTTCACATTGAGATGAAGTGATATTGACGATTAATGATTTTACGAACCACGGACAAATAATTTAGGTTGATACTTGCAGCTTTCTAAAAGAGAAGAGCATTCTAATTTTTTGTCTCTCAAAAAAAAAAAGAACCCCAGAATGCTCTATATCGGTCCCTAGGGCTCGATTCCGACTTGCAAGGGGTCCATGACAGTGTAAAAAAAAAAATCGGCGTGCAAGACATCATGAGAGAACATCAATGGGGATATTCACGAGTTGAGGTTTAAGGAATAAACTAAACATTTATGAATGTAAATTTTGAGAATCTTTGGTTTGCATATAACACTACGGTTTTTGGAATTTGCTTTGAATCACTTTTTATTTAAATTTCTTTAGGTCGATGATATGATATGATTAAAAACCCGTCATATTATAGATAAGTTTTCAAATAAATAATCAAAGCGTTGTTTTGATTTCAATGAAAATACCTATTTTGAAAATACCTAATTTGATTGAGTATTCGTTTTGATTTCTCTCATTAAAAAACTAATAATTTAAAATTGAAGTTTCGACTGAGCCACACAAATGTACGTTCAAATGTACAACAACTGATATAGATGTTTTTGAAACAGTGTGTTACGTAAAAATTTCGAAAATTTCGAAAACTGGAAAAATTCGGCACTCGGGCTTTTGGGGATCTCTGGACTCGTACATCACACGGTACACGGGGGGCAGCGTCCGCGGGACGCGAGATCTGCTGGAAGATCGTCCGCCGCCGCCGCGAGTGATTGATGCGCGTGACCGCACGTACGCGCGGGGGTTGACGTGTTATATACCGTTGTCGCGAGGCCGCCGTCACTCCTCTTCTTTTTTCCGCCGCGATTAACCGCCACACCGCGCCGCCGCGATAGCGGTCCCGTGTTCGTCCGCGCGTACGTCGTCGTCGTTCTCTTTTCCCTCTCGTGAGTACCGGTGTATGTATACACACACACACACAGTCTGTACGGGACGCGCGCGATGACTTGCAGCAGCCACGCGCGCGGCAGCCACGAGATAACAAGACGCGACCGGCCCTCTGATTAATGGACGTTAAACGCGCTTTTAATACGTTTATTACGCGCGTTTAATCGCGCGCGCGCGCGCGCGCGGTCATAATAACTTCACACACAGATCCCTAACGGCTAACACACATACACAGACACAGTGACAGTTTCACAGATACAAATACAGACACATTTACACACACACGCACGCATACATATAGGCACACAGACACACAGACACAAACACATAGGCACACACACAGACACAGACACATAGATACTAACACTGACACAGACACACACAGATACTAACACACACACACAGACACACAGTAACAGACACAGTGAAAGCCTCACAAATACAAATACAGACACTTATACACACACATACACATACATACAGATACTTACATAGATACAGACGCACAGACACACAAACACATAGGCACACACACAGACACAGACTTGTGAATACACAAGCATACACACACACACACACACACACATTGTGTAATGTATAGGTTTCTCGGCTCGTGCGTTATTATTTTCCCATAATATAGGCCGGTAGTCTTTTTTCCGGTTCACCGGATCGTCGTTGTTCGCGCGTACATGTAGAGCGGAAAAAACAAACACCGAATTAAAGTAAAACGTACAATATAATAATATAATAATAAACTATATATTATTATTATAACACGAGACACTGTATTCGTGAATTCTATACGTGTACGTCGTTATAATATTATGCCATAATATATAATACGTATCGCATTGTAATCTCGCGTCTATTATTTGTGTATTCGTCGGAGCTCGCGTGTACGACACGCGTATATTATATTATTATTATTATTAATATTATATTATGTTGTGTTACGTCATGCACACGGTAAATTAAGCAAACTAAATTCCCGCAACGGTGTATTATACGCCATCGCCGCCGTGTACGATATACCTGTACGCGATAATATAATACATAATATTGTTTTCTCGTTCACCCTGTGAACGTCATTTGTGATCTATAACATATTGTAAGGATGTACACACGTGTGCGTGCCACCATACAAGGGGGACGTTAATCGTTATTCATATTGGGGCCGGGATTTCTACATGTACACTAAAAAACTCGTGAAATGTGCAGTTAAAAATATGCGTTTATGCTCCATATAAAATGTATAAAATATAAAATATGTTACTAAAAAATCAAATTTCTCCTTCCGAAATAGGTTTATTCAAAAAAATAGTAGGTATGTTTAACAAAAATTGATTAATTTTTGAACTTTTTCAATTAAAATTAATATAAATCAAAAAATTGTAGGTTTTTAGTTTCATAAAATTGGATTAATCATCAGAAATCAACAACTATAAAGCGAATTACTTAATATATTGAGTGCCTAAGAAGATACATTATCCTTAATATCTAAAATATAAGAGTGACTCAAAAACTACTAGTTCAAATTTTTATTTCGAAATTCACTGAAAAATGATCTATATAAAATTCCGCAATTAAAATCGGGAGGGAGGAGGGTGCTATGAGAAAAAAAGCCACGGTATCATTACAGCACATCCATGAGGGATGACACGAAGAAAACTAATGGAAAACACAGTTTTTTTATAGCAAGTTGAACATCCCCCCCCCACAAAAAAAAATCCAAATTTTTCCGTTTTTACGGCCAAAAAAGGCCAAAAATATATTACATATATATATAAACATATATGTATTTTCAGACCGTTATTATTTATACGTTTTTTTCCCCGTCGTTGTCGTCGTCGTCGTCGTCCTACTACTGCGTAGTAGGTACTATACTCTACGCGTGTTTTGGTCGATTCGACGTCGTCGTCACTTCAGGGATTTTGATTGGCGTTTCGGTTACTTCTCCAATTCGTTTCGCCGTGGCTGCTGTTCGTGACGCATATACTGCACGTTGACGTCTGACACGGATTTTCATCCGGGGTCGACGTGCGAATGGCCAAAGGATATTTCTCCGACGCGCATTTTCATCGCGGTATAAACCAACCGGCATACCAAACGCGGTTACACTTCGGTCGCGGATCGGAATTCCGCGTGGACGCAGTACCCGTTATTGTGCGCATATAATATATGTATATAATTTTACAAAGTCTGTGTGCGTGTAGGTTTATTTCACATTCTTTTGTTCGCAATAACACAGCAACGTTCTGCAATTTAAATATTCATCTACCCACATCGTGCCAATATTATCATTGCTGCATAGTACGTAGTCATTTTGTACTGTGTGTTGCTAAGTATACACACACGCTCATATTATGACATATTTTCAACAGTTATGTAATTTTCCTATTTCGATGTAATAATTAATATCGAATGATACCTAAGTGCAGCAGGCATTTTTATATTATCGTCAAGAAACATTTTTTTTTTTTCGTGATTCTGCGCAACTAATTACACGGATCAGGGGTCGGCAATATTGTCAGGTGTGTACGTGTCAGCAAATTTTATCGAGGACCATATTCAATAAAAATTTCAAAAAATTAAATCATATTTACATAAGATTACTACTGTCGAAAATCAGAAAAAAAAATACGTACAGGTGTGAGGGCAAATTTTATCGAGGACTATGTAAAAAAAAAAAATTCATATTTACATAATATTACTACTGTAGAAAATCAGAAAAAATATGTAAAGGTTCGAGGTCACGTTTTTTCGAGGACCATATCATAAAAAAAAAAAAAATCATATTTACATAATACTATTACTGTCGAAAATATGAAATGATGGTATTTGGTGACCTAGTGATGGAACCTAGTGTTTTTACAATGATGTTTATTTTTTTATTTTTTATTTTTTCTGTGTACAACTTTTCGTATAGAAATACTTGTCCAAAAGTTTCGATCAATAACTTTTTGAAACCGGATTTGCCTCTAGATTGTACTTTAGAGAGGTCACTTTTTGAATTTCTCAATTCTTCAATTTTTTTTTTGGAAAAAACTACCCAAAATTTGACAAAAACGACTCGGAAACCATAATTTTTTGATCCGAATTTTATGAAAATTTAAACATAGATAGAAAATCGTATAAAAAAGATTTTGGCGCAAGAAAATTTTGAAAATGTGAAAAAAAATTTTGGACATTTTTTGAAAAAATTTTTTTTTCTTATATTATTAACTTTCTTCGTTCAGAATCGTTTTCTGAAGAAATGATTTATCGTTTCTTTAAAATTTAATACGCCCGTCAAGAGAATACCACCCGTCGTGCGAAGTACACCCATCGTGCGCAGTATGTCCGGCTTTTTTTGTTCTAATTTTGATGGAATTAGATGGAATAGAAAATATTTTCATGCTTGAGTGTAAAAATTAAAACCTTATTCAAATGGATGCTGCTGGCAAATGTAGATTTTTTTATATATACTCATATAATTTTGTGTTTTGTTTCAGGCTCTGGAATCGAAATCGTCTGATGCTTCTGCCAACAAATGTTTTAACCGATGAAAACTATGTAACGGAGGTAAGTCGTCTTGACTTTTGTACGTATTATGTAAAATTTTTAATTTGAATATCCAACGATATCATAGAGTGTGTTACATTTTTGTTTTTTGTCTTTTTTGTTTTGAAAAATTATCCGGGCTCTTAAAAATAAACATAAACGGTTTTTATTAACGCAGTAGGCGGCCATAACGATCGGACACACATAGGTATTATTCGGCATTTCGAAGATTTCGTTCGGTCGTATAAATAATAATGTGTATGTAAAACGGACGTCGTCGTGGCAATTAGGGCGTAGGTAGGTGTGTGTATTTGTTGTGTAAGCACGTCAATATATTATTATATGCTCTAGGAACGGACGTTAAAACAAATAGAAGTGCGCTGTGTCCACAACAACGATTCTTCGTGATGAATATTAAATGAGCTCGTCGGCGGCGGTGGCTGTGCTGAGGTTTCCAATGACATTATTTGTGCGCGGCGCACTCCGCAGAGCTTAAACAAATACACCCAGCGATCTCCAACGTTTGCCTACGAGGCATCATCGTTCGACGTTTTAATTAGAATTTTTATTTCATTTCCCCCGAATCCCAATTAAATATCTGGACCGATTCCAGACTTCTTAAGTAGGTTAAAAATGTTGTGACACTAATGGGGGCGTGGTCGCACTTTTTGACACATACACACTTTACATAATATTATTATTATAAATGTGTAGCAAGCTGCGGGGCAGTTGCGTGATAAACGCGCAGTGGTTGTGCTGCGCACCAGGTGAAAACAATAAAAAAGACATTTTTTTTCTTTTATAAAGTAAGTTATTACACTCGCGTCTTCCGCATCTGCAGTAGTATAGGTCCAGGTCGGATAGTCCTACGACGACGGATTCGATAAATTCGTACGAATTATATTTACTCTTCTGCGAGATCCAATCACCACGGTTAATCGTACCGAACATACCATTAGGTAGGTATGTGTGTAGGTGTATATTATATCGACCGAAGATCATTAATCACATAATATAACAACAACAACAATAATATGTTCGTCCAATTGCGTTCGGCCTGTAGTTTGACACCACAATCGTTGGGAATAGGGATTAAACAAATAACCTCATATACGCGCGTATTGTATTGGAGAATTTGGGTTCTGTTTTGAGACGCGTGACAAGGGGGGGGGCTGCTGGATTTATATTTTGAGACAACAGCCCACGGTATACGGCTCGCATATAGTAGTAGATAATCTTAATACACTATCATCCTTGTATACGGTATTATTCAATACAGGTTTACTTAGGCTTAGTTAAAGTTATGGCTACTCAGAACTGTCGAAAATGATGTCCCATTTTTTTCTTTTAAATTTCTTTACTATCCCATTTAGACATATGCACATGTTTTGAAAAAAAATAAAAAATAAATAAATACAGTTTCGTTCTTAAAATTGTTTTTGTCTCGACATTTTTTCGAAAGTTATGTGTAATAGTTAAATAATTGTTAAAATATTGTACTCATTGTGTCTGGCAAAGGTTGTTGTTAATAAATAATGATGTAATAAATACCGAGTGATTTAAGGAACGACGATGAATTATATTTCATGCTTATTTTGTGACCATATGGCCTTGATTTTCGCATCTTAAATTCAACTGTAGAGATATTTGCGACGACGTTGACTGTAAGGATCGAACTATGTCGGGGAACGTGACAATCTTACCTGCGACTACTACAGTGATTAGAGCTGAGGTGATTGGAACGAAAAAATTATCAATCAAAGTCCTTAACTATTATAATGTATATATAATACAACAATGATATTATTGTCATTGTGTTCAAACTCAATATGTCTACATGATAATAGGTAGGTTCTATTGCTAGTTTGTTTTTTTCTTTTTTTTTTTATCGTGAACGAGTGTTCAAAATTATAAGAATACAATATTATTATTCCCTTATGTGTATTATATTGTGCGCCCGTCAATGAATTCGATATTTTAAAAATATTTTAGTAATAAATTGAGTAACTTTCGGTTGTTTACGCGTACAGTATTTAGAGTTAAACAAAATTCATTTTGTTGTTTAAGCGAGGGATCTTTGATAATCTATATGAGCATAAAAAAAAATTTTTGATGTTAAAAAAAGGTGTGTTAAATATAATTTTAAACGACAATGTGAGCTTATGCGTTTCTCCTAGCGTTGTTTTACTCTAGACTAGCGTTTTTCAACCTGTGGTATGCGTGTGTCACTTCAACAGTGCTACATATATAGGTAGTACGCTTTGAATAATAATAATTATAAAAAAATTGCTGTGAATATTTAATTTTACTGTTTTGCATTATGCATTTGAATAATTATATAGTTCAAAATTTAAAAGAACGCTTGATAAGAAAAAAAAAAAAAAATGTTTAATAGGTCAAGACGCGGAGTAGTAGTACGTGAAGATTTTCAAAATGTCTAGGTCGGATATAAAAAAATTAAAAACCATTGTACTATACACCACACTTAACAGAGAGGATGAAAAAAGTGCTCGGTATAGTAATATATATGTTTCACGAATGTTTTGTAACGAAATTCTCCTTAGGTTTCGCCTGCACCACGTTCATGGTGTATAGCTAAATTTTATTTTATTGTAGAAATTATTTTTAGTTTCTTTAAAATTTAACACGCCTAACAAAAATGTTACTAGAGATCCGAAGAATAACCTGCATGGTGCGAATTATGACGTCAAACTTTTTTTATATACTGTATTCCGTAACATAATGAATTTCGATATTGCCTAGTAAACTTTATTTTTGGCTTCTTTTACCACTCAAAATCATCGAAGGTTTTACTGTATATGTGCTCTTGTGTATAGATCGCACAGATCAGTGTGAGGATTTCGCATCTATTTTCATTTCTCATTTCTCATAGATCATATACTTTGTGATTTTAATTAAATTAAAATGAGTTCCACCCGTGGTGTAAAGTGTATATCCAGACTTTTCATTATATTAATCAATTAATTAACATTTTAGATTCTGAATGAAGTGAAGAAGCTAGTGTTTTTACAATGATGTTTATTTTTTATTTTTTTTTTCTGTGTACAACTTTTCGTATAAAAATACTTGTCCAAAAGTTTCGATCAACAACTTTTTGAAACCCGATTCGCCTCTAGATTGTTCTTTAGAGAGGTCATTTTTTGAATTTTTCAATTCTTCAAAGTTTTTTTTGGAAAAAACTACCTAAAATTTGACAAAAACGACTCAGAAACCATCATTTTTTGATCCGAATTTTATGAAAGTTTAAACATAGATAGAAAATCCTATAAAAAAGATTTTGGCACAAGAAAATTTTGAAAATGTGAAAAAAAATTTTGGCAATTTTTCGAACATTTTTTTTTTCTTATATTAACTTCCTTCGTTCAGAATCGTTTTACTGAAGAAATGATTTATCGTTTCTTTAAAATTTAATACGCCCGTCAAGAGAATACCACCCGTCGTGCGAAGTACGTCCGGGTTTTTTAATAATGTTTGTGATATTCATAAAAGTCAAGAAAAATCTAATCGAAAAATTTCTTCGTCGTGTATCACTAACAACAAGCTGCGTTCGACGGGTTGGGAACTCCTGGTATAAGCTGGGGTAGCAGACCCGTAGCCTTACTAAATTTTCAGGTGGGGCAAATCAATTTTAGGGGTCATTATATATGAAAACAATATTTATGCGATTTATAATTTATTTACACTGATATCTCATTAATAGAACACAACTGTAATTTTTCCATCGAATATCCATGAATAATAGAATATTATTTTATGAATTTACAAAAAGTACGAAATGAATAATACTAAGTATTAAAAATAAAACTTAAATTAGAGTTTATTTAGATAACTAAATGATGAACATGGGTTTCAAAAATACTGAGAACCGCTGAAAACATACCTACCTAAAAGCCTTTTTAAATTTTTTTAATATATTCTTAGAGCGGGCAAATATTGGGTTTAGGGAGGGCAACGCTCTCTCAGCCTCCCCACCCCCCGTAGCTACGGGCTTGGCTGGTAGCCCCTGCACGTAGTACCTTTATCATCTGCCTATACGCGTGCGCACAAAACGTTTTAGTGACGATACGGAATCATTGCGCGGATTCCCTTGTATGAGTGTATTTGTCGTGTTCGAACCACGTCTGTGCAATCATATCGTGTACTCTTATATATATTATATAAATCCTAATACATATACGAGGGGGAATTACAGTTATCCGACGTTTTATCCCAATCGATATCAAACAACGGCGGTATAATAATAATAATACCGACGAGGGTCTCGACATAAATAGACGTAAGTGTGTGTGCTTGTGCGTGTGATATTTCTTTTGTCCGGCATCACACACAAAATTTTTTTCCTGCCGTTATGACCCGCAGGTAAATCGTGTGTGTGTGTGTGTGTGTGTGTGTGTACAACATACACTACTAGTACACTGTGCAGCAGCAACAGTATAGTATTAGTATATGTATAGGCATGGCAACAGTTCTCTTCGTACCTACATAATGTATAATATTTATACCTATATAATATGTATGTATGTATAAACACGTATAATATAGACGCGTTCTCTCGGTGGTTTCATGGCGCGCATCACACTCCATCGCGGCCCCGGCGCAAGGCCAATGAGCCGCCGTCGTCGCCGCGCGTTCTCATATCATATTATAATTTATACCAGAGAGACGGGGGATTATTATTATTATTATTATTATTATTAACCCGCGGTGTGTTCAGTATGCGTTTCCAAAAGTCAATTTTCGTGTATATTTTTCATTTCCCTCCTCCTCCGCAGTACCCCGTGCACACACGTATGTACGTATAATACGTTATTTCTATCTGTATATTATAATATCACCGGGCCGCCGCCGTCGTCGCGGTACTCGGTATAAGTAATAATATTACACGAGCTGTGCCGGGGGAAAGCGTTCAAGTCTCCGCGGGATAATTTTAATGGTCGCGCGTCGGCGGCGGTGTGTTGCGCCGCGCGCGTTCCATTTTGTTGAACAAATAATAAATACGACGACGGTGTTTGTAGTATGTATAATAATATAATAATAATATAGGTACACAATGCGTGTCGTACACGTTATTATATAAAATATATTTTTTTAACCGCGTCGGGACGGGAGCAAACGTGGCCCATGTTTTGCGCGCCGTCGCCTCAAAACACTCGTCGCCGACGACGACCGGTGGTTAATTAAGGCATCGTTCACACGCCGCCGCCGCGCGTACACGTGACACCCTCCCCCCCCCCGACCGCCGCTAATTAATCACGGGGAAAAACCGTATAATGAATAATATATATATATATATATGTTATAAGTCATGTGTCGTGTAAAATATCGTGTACTGTATATATTATTATTATGCAGAGAGAGGGAGAGAGATAGATAACCGTCTGTCGGTGTGTGTGTGTATCTCCGTACACGTGGCGTGCCGCGGTAATATAAGTGACGAACATGTCCGGCTTCACTAATAACGACGCGACCTACAGTCGATGAGTTTTCAACACATTACCGTGTGATATTATAATCTCGTGGCGTGACACCGTATTCTGTTGTTGCGGGTGTGCGCGCGCAAGAGCTCCCCTCCCCCCCCACCCGTCTGCTGCCGCCACTTCCGACTGCTTTTGTCTTATCATGATCTGCTGACGATCAAGACCCGGGGATCCCAATGCGAAATATGCATATTTCGCATTGGTGATCTTGGGCAATGCTTTCCGTGTATACATAATTTGTTTCGTGTAACAGAGACCTCAAAAGAGAAACTCGAATTTTGCTTTTTCAACGTTTTTTCATTTTTTAGAGCATATTTCAACAATATACAGTGGAACCTCGATAAGTCGAAAACCTTGATAAGTCGAAAAAAATTCTATTCCCTTGCGAAAACCTCGATTACTCGAAAGAAAAACTATAGATAACTCGAATATTCTGAATTGAATGTAGATGGATAATGACGGATAAT
>JAIPRM010012576.1:0-12019 GCA_025469315.1 Stegophylla sp. TES_Ste_2020 | reverse complement strand
GTCAAATTACGGGTAGTTTTTTCCAAAAAAAAAATTGAAGAATTGAAAAATTCGAAAAATGACCTGTTTAAAGTACAATCTAGATGCAAATCCGGTTTCAAAAAGTTATTGATCGAAACTTTTAGACAAGTATTTCTATACGAAAAGTTGTACACAGAAAAAAAAATCTGAAAAAATTCAACATCATTGTAAAAACACTAGCTTCTTCACTTCATTCGGAATCTAAAATGTCCCAAGCAGTGGCAGATTTAACGTCAGGCAAAGTAGGCAGTTGCCTAGGACGACAAATTTTCGGAAGCGGCAATTTCGTGTTAAAATTATATTTTAATCGATTTCAAAGTAATAATTGTAGTCATACATTTTTATATTACAAAATTATTTTTATTTTAAAAACGTTTACCAAAGTGTTACCTTGTTATTTTATTAAATGTTACTGATGTTGCTATTAAATGTTACTTACAATATAATAATATAATAATAATATAACAATATAATGAGAATTGTCGTTTTTAAATTTTTTCTCTGGGAAATTTAGGGGTGACTAAATGGGAAAATTCGGTTTATTAAGATAAAATATTTGACTATTTACAACATTTTATATTAAAAATAACTTTAAAGTACCAATATCGATTATTTTAGTACTACAGGATTGTTAAATACTTAATTTTAATTATGAAGAATATTTTATATTTATTAATAATATTTTTATGCAATTTTATAATATATTTTAGTTTTTGACACTGGTATTGGTATCCCATTTTCACAAATAGAACGATTATTGAACCTAAAAATTGATTATTTAATCAAAAATAAAATTTTCGCTTCAAAATTCACGTCGAAAATTTTTTCGGGCGTTAAAAAAAAAAAAAACAGTTGCCTTGGGGCGGCAATAGAGTAAATCCGTCTCTGGTCCCAAGCGTTTCATTTTTTGAAGGTTTTTCTAAACAATAATTTTTGTATAAATGTCATTTTAACTATCGAATTTCCCGGACCAATGACAATCGTATACAAAACAAAATTTAATACAAATAATAATTTGCCATTTTTTCAGCCCAAAATAAATCCGTCTTGTATCGCACTTAATAAGTAATAAGCGATAATTAATCATATATTATGATTTACGTTTCAGAATGATGTAGATATCTTTTGTCGGGTGATGCTGAGTGATGAACGGCGATCAAGAGTTGGTGACCGTTTTTGCAGTCTGTGGCGTAGCGGCCCTAGCCACGATCATAAATGGATACGTCCTATTAGTGATTCTTCTCACCAAACGAGTAAGCGGCTTTTATGAATAAAAAATTGTATTTTGAATTCTCGACACGAGTTTCACAATTATTCTTGACGCGGGAAAATTATACTTGAAGTTTGGTAGATAATTTTCAAGAATCTGACTTCAATAGTTACTTCAGAATAGTAATCGTTACGAGGGAGCACGGATCCAAAAAAAAAAAAAAAATCATTCAAACCGTTAATTCAAAATTCAGAAATTATAAATATGAGAAATTTCGAACATAAATAGAAAAATACGCTGTAAATTTCTACTAAATAAACATTTTTATGGGATTTAAAAAATTAAAAATTATAATAGACAAAACTTTTCGAATACGATATGTTTTCAAAGTTATAATTAAACTCAAAAAGCTATCTTTCTAATTTAATTTTATTCGATTTTAATATAATGTCAATATTATTATAAATACCTGAAAAAAAAGCGTTTTTGGTTGATAAGAAATAGATTGCAATTTTTTACTCCAAAGAACCATTTTTTATTCAGTATGTTCAAAACGGATATTTTTACGGAAAAATCAAAATCAAAAAATGAGAAAATGGAATATAAATTTTCAAAAATCAAAAATTACCAATGTACCTGTCATTATTGGAGCAAAAAAAAAGCATTTCTCAGAGTAATAAATGATAAACTATTTACTGTGACATTAAATGGTTTCAAAAAACATGGGCTGTATATATAACATTAAAAAATGTATAGTTAATAAATAACAATAAGATTATTCAGACAATTTGTGTAATGCTGACGAAAAGTACAAAGCATAAAATATCGTTAAAAATGACATATATGTTATTACGCCACAAAAAAAAGATGAAATTTGTACACGGATAACATTAAAATTTAATTATATAATCAACTTATAATTTATTCGCCTTTTTGTAAAAATTAAAACAAACCAACAAGTTTTGAAAAAAAGTTCGACTATAGGTATGCATTATTTTGTGTTTGAAAATGAAATAAACTCCCAAAAGAGTGGGAAAATAAAATACCTCGTGAAAGCGATTTATTACAACATTTATTTTCCACGAAATGTTTTATAATGTTTACAAAATACACAGGTGGTTTTGGTATTAATAGTTTTCCTGCACTTAAATTATTCATGAAAAAAAAAAAATTATAGACATAAAAACCTGCCATATTCGCACCACGGTTATTTTTCGCTCCTCGAGTTAGATACTAATAGTGGGTGTGTAAAATTTTAAAGAAACAATAAATAAGGAGTTTTAGTAATATAAAAAAAACTAATAGTCGTCATTTTCAACACACCCACCAAGAGCATCTGACCCGAAAATCAAAGAATACCCGTGGTGCGAAGTATTTCCTGCTTTCTTATCTATACTATACTTATCACTGCTTTACTGTCACAAATGTCATGTTTTTCAAGAGAGCCATACAAAGTTTTTGAATTTTCTAAATTACCTCAATTTGTTTAAAATAAAATTTTTAACCTATGTACTTTTGGTTTATTACCTACCGGCAATGTGTTGTTCAATTTTAAAAAATAAAAATACATAAATAGATAAATTATTTTTATACGAATTATATTGATTAGATTTATAAACAATGAAATTACTTAATTAATAACAAACTCGTGTGATAAATTACACTTTTAAAAGAAAGAGAATAATTATAAAAATTGAAATTAATCAGTAATAAAATAAAAAATTGAAAAATTGAAAAAAAATAAAATTAAATGTTACATTATTGAACCACGAAATTTTTGAACGGTGACATTTTGGCCCACGACATTTCCCCCCCCCCCGACATTATTCTGAGGTGACATTTTGGCGTGGATCCATTTTTACGCGGACTATCCGCTGTCATTTGTAAAATATAGTGAAACGATTTTCTCGGAAAGATGAATACCACGCAGTGCTGACGGGCGTGGGAGCGACAGCAACAACAACAACAACAACAAAAAAGGAGCGGGCAACGATATTACATTACGTCGAGTATGGATAGGGAGGGGAGGGGGGGTTAGGGGCGGTAGAGATGAACACATTATGAGCTACGTGGTGCGAGTAACGTTTTATTGTGTTACGTTATAATTATTGCACTGCAGACCGACCCGAAAATGTGTCTATTATATTGTAATTATGCTACGCGTTCATGCGGTACGATTTTTTGGGGGGTTTATTTTATTTTTTTTCGTGCGAGCACGTAATATATTATAATGGACGATTTTCAAACTCTTCTCGTAATATTATTTTTATAACTACATTTTTCCTATTTTTTTTTTTTTTCATTTCATTTGTTTATTTTTCACTGTGTTATTATTATTTTTGTTTTTTTTTTTTTTTTTTTTACATTCTGAGCGAACTGTAGCTAGTGTTTTTACAATGACGTTTATTTTTCGTTTTTACCTTTTTTCATTTTTTTTTTTTTTTATTTTAGATTTTGAGCAAAGCGAAGAAGCTAGTGTTTTTACAATGATATTTAATTATTTTATTTTTTCCATAAACACTTTTTCGTATGGAAATACTTGTCCGAAATATTTTTCCAGCAACTTTTTGATACTAAATTTACCACTAGATGGTACTTTAGAAAAGTTATTTTTCGAATTTCTCAATTTCTCAGTTTTCTTTTGGGAATAATTACCGAAAATTTGAAAAAAAAATCTCGGAAACTATCTTTTTTTTAATAATCTAAACTTTATGAAAATTTAAACACAGATAGACAATAATATTAGAAATGTTTTGGCGCAAGAAAACACTGAAAATGTAAAAAAATAGTCTGGACATTTCTTCCTATAAATTTTTCCCCTTTCTTGTATCGGATAAAAATATAAAAAATAAAGTAAAGTAATGTAAAGTTAAATGAAATAAAGCAATGATAAGTAAAGTATAGACAAGAAAGCCGGTCATATTTTTTACAAATTGAGAGGGACTTACTACTTTATGTTAGGTACATTGCGCACCTTATTATTATTATTATTATTATTACATACATGGTAACGTATAAAAAAAAAATGTAATATTCATCTGAATTTTCATAAACTTTGCGCCCTTGCTACGGTCTCGAGTAAGATAACGGTGATGGTATTCATCGATAACCGCTCCTCGGACAAAATATTAGTGTGGTGGACTTACATTTCGGTCGGAATCGAATACGTGTATTCAGCCTTTAGACACTTTTCGAAGAAAATATATTTATTCCAAATAATATTCATACAAAAATATTCGATACTGGTAAACATTTAACCGGATAATATATAGTACGATCCTGTGCACCCGTTACGTTTCCCAACACTTTTTACCGTCATCATCACCTTTTTTTCTGCTAAACGGAAATCATTCAGAAATCCCAAGGATTATATTTTTTTTTCACTCTTCGAACAACTTACCGAACACGTGTGCGTTTACAACTGACGTATTCGTAGGACTATGAAAAACTAATATTATACCTGTTTCATTATGAACAAAACGTGTTTTACTCGTGTATTATTGTTTATAAAAAACATATTTTTGATCAAACTGTTAACTCTGAATTCGGACATTTACATGACTAATAGACTCTGATAGACTCTAATAGGTGATTGAGAGTTTGTCAGATTTTGAATTTGTAAAAACACGAAATCGCTTATTATAAATAAAAACTAGACTTAGTTACCATTTAAAAATCATTCGCTCGTTTAAATTGTCTGAAAAAATAATTTTTAAAGTGAAAATTTAAATGCAGATTAAAAAAAAAAAAAAAAAATCGATATATGTCTCATATAAAAGAGTAGATGATGTGATGTTTTAAAAAAAAAAAGAAAACCCCCAACAGTCTATGAATATGAAATATATTTACATACTTTTATAATAATATTATTGCACGCGAAACATTATCGCTCGACCAAAATCTACTTTATTAAATTAAACGCCCCACGGAACTACCTCTCTAGGCCACAATAATAATTGAGTTTTGTGTGGTGAAACACGAGAGAGCGTTGTTTCTGTCGGAAATGAGTTTCCTTTTATCGCATTGTCACGTTTCCCCCCCCCCACCCCTATTTCTATTCACTGCGACGACGCCTCCGAATTATGTTAAAATATTTAATAATTTTATTTCTCGCTGTCATTTAGCAGCTGAAACGCGTGTACCGAGAAAGTATAAATATCATAAGCAATGTGTATAAATTTACTCTTAATTTAAAATTCTCGTTGTACATTCGTCTGTACAAATATTTATACTTAATTAAACATTACAACGGCGGGACTTGGATACTTTGATAAATACGCGTTCTCATTTTGGGTAACAATAAGAGAGAGAGAGAGAGAGAGAGAGAGAGAGAGAGAGAGAGAGCTATTGATTTTACAACGACACGTTTTCTTTTTCTTGTAATTTTTATTTTTTTTTTTTTTTCTAGTTTTCAAATCATAGCAATTTATAATAAGTTAATGAAACCATAATATTTTCATTCAAAGTATTGTTTAAAAATACATTAAAAATTTTGTTTAGGGCAGAGGGGCGATCGTAATGGAATACGTGGGGTCGGACAAACATTCTTAACGTTTCCTTTTAAACAGTTGTTGATCGCATTACATCTGTCGACGTCGGAATATTGTGTGCAAACAATTTCGGTGACTATAAAATACATTATTCGCCATCGAAAATGCCACAGCCGAAATTATTTGAATTATTTTTGATACACGCGAATATACTGAAATATTCGAAACGTGTCTTTTTATACTTTACCGAGTATTAAGTATTATTTTCGAATCCAACCCGAATCGGGGTGAATTATTTTCGAATCGACATCGGTTCGCTCTCGAGACAAAATCCCCCCCCCCACGACCGCTGCTCGAAAGTAAAGTCCTCCGTTCACTGACCCGACTCCGTTTTTGTTTTTACACTCATCAAACACACCGCGCGTGACACGTATATATATATATATATATATCATGTAGTTAGTTTAACAAATAAAACCAGGGACTGACACCGAAAGATTGAAGGATTTTCCACTAGTTTCGGTAAGGGTTTATTTAACCGGTTATTATCATTTTCTGGTAGCAGTTATGGTTAATTCGATCAGTTTTTACAATTGTTGGGCTTTAGTTAGGGTTAATTCAAGCGGTTTTTACACAACCCTGATTTAGTCTAAGAAGTTTAAAAATAATTGTCACTCTGTTTTGGAATTTTATAAGAGTAAGAGTTTCTTCTCTATTTTGAAGAACCCAAACATCCAATAAATGTGCACATAATTTAAAATAAATCTTTGGAATGAAATTTTCTTGTGAATCGTTTTAATTGATTAAACCAAATCCGAATATTTTTCACATTTAACTAAAGATCATCTTAAGGAATTACTCTGAGTCGATCATACTTCAATGTAACCGGATCAGAAACTCGTGGAAATAAAAGGTACAAAAAAATATATATATCATCTCAACAATAATAACATGTTTAACTTTATGCTAAAACAGTTATGTTTGTACAATGTCAATACAAATTCAAACTTTATACCCTTAAATCCATAATTCAAAATTTAAAATTGTGATAAATAAAAAAAAAAATGTTATACTATTAAGTAAGATTATTATTGTTTTCGAAAATAGAATGAGAACCACAATGCAACCACGACAAATGCAGCATGCGGCTCACAAGCCACAATTTTTTTGGAAAACATTTTGAAAATTTCCAAAAAATTACCTATTTGAAGTACCTTCCACAGGAAATCCATTCTGATTCAAAAATGCGCTATTCGAATTAATTTTTGAATGACTAAACAAAAAAAAAGGCGTTTACAGAAAAACAAAAGAATAAAAAATAAGTGTTGTCGGTAATGAGTTACTCGTGATTAGAACGGGTTTCGTTTTCGGTTTTTACATTTCGCTGGTTTCGGTTTGGGTTTTCAAACCTCGGTTAGGGTTTGGCAACGGGTTTTAAAAAATTTTAAAAAATACCGATTTGACCGGTTTCAGAACCGGTTTTTTAACAAACCGGTTTCAGTCCTCGAATAAAAAAAAAACCATTAATCGTCCGATCGTTGTTGTTGTACCAGACGAGCTCACCGATAAACGTGTTACTCACGCACTTGAGCGCCGTGGACATGATCGTGTGCATCGCCGTGCTGGTGTCCGTTTTGCCGAAGACGTTGCTTTACCAGTACGAAAAGTTCACCTCGTGGCTGTGTCCTGTTCACGGATTCCTGTTCACCTTCCTGCACCCGCTGGCCATCTGGACAGTTTGCGGCCTGAACTGCGACAGGTATTGTATGCCTGTACTGAAATTTTATGAAATCTGGACACGTCATTCTCCCCTTTCGATTAAGCGCACGTTTCCCTAAATGACATAAATTTTTAAAATTTTAAAAAAATATTGTTCTTTAAAGTCATTCATTATTCCATTAAAATAATTCACTAATTTTTTTAGATTCTGAGAAAAAAATGTTGCGAAAAATTTTTACAATTATGTTAATTTATGGAAATATTCGTCCAAAAGTTTTGACCAACAAGAATTGTTGTTTCTAGATGTTATTTTTAAGAGGTCATTTTTCGAAATTCTCAATAGTTTTTCCAAAATTTGGGAAAAACTACCGAAAATTTAATGAAAATTCCTTTGAAACTTTTTTTTTTTTAATCAAAAATTTAAATATAGATAGACAATGTATATGAGAAATGTTTTGGTGCAAGAAAATTTTTAATATGTGACACTTTTTTTTACCATTGAAACATTTTTTTTCTTTTCTCAGTTAATAGTGAAATATATGACTGAGTAAAAATCATTTTCTTTTTTTTCTGTGTTAAATAAAAATCTTTATTATTTTTGAGTAAAATTGTCTTGTAAATAAAAATCACCTTTAAAATAATAGGTTCATTCGAAATTTCGGATATGATATTCGATACGAAATTTACTAATAATAATAACACGGTAATAATAACAATCATATTATTACACCACCTAAACGAATACGTAATACATATTACATAATAATACTCGACGAATGTTTTGAGTAATAAAAGTAAGTATAAAAAAACGAGGTAGGTAAATAATCTCAGGGTTAACTGTTGCGTAAAACGTGTACTTGAAGTATACCTACTCAAAATTATTAATATATCAAATACGCCCACCGCACGCGATATTATGCTCTCCTTACCTACATATCATATTCCCCAGTGCTTTGATGACCGCCCCTTTCGATAAACTTAATACAATAATATCTAATGGCATTAAAATCGTTTTACTGTTGACTTTTATTTTAAATAAATTACAAATAATATCAATGTTTACGAATTAAATAACGTTTGTACAACTAACCGAATAAATGTGGACATTAGGCAACATATTATTATAATTATTTTGGATTAGCTTATATACAATATTTATAAAAGATTATGAAGTCAAGTGCGTTCGAAATGGGTAGGTGATACTCAAATATAAAAACCTTGAGAAATAAACCCCACCCCCCCCCCAATTTGATATCGAGTTTTAATAGGTCCCCGAGCTAGATAAATTTTCATTTCACACTGGATTTAAAAACGGAAAGTGCGCGTACGTTTGATCGTGCTGACGTTCGCACGCATTTTTTTTTCATTTTTCGTTTTCGTTTAGGTATTACGCGATTGCGGCGCCGTTGCACTACGGGACTCTGGTGAACAGCCGCAAGATAATGTTGGGTCTCGGCGGCATTTGGATCGTGTGCCTGTTGATCTCGTTGCCAACGGTCTTCTGGTTGGTTCCGTACACTTCGCAGCCCGGCTTGCCCGTGTGCACGACCGACTTCAGCCGAGGACGGTTTACGATCGTCTACAGCATTTTCTACACGACCATCACGCTCGTCGTGCCCGGCGTCATCATACTCGGATGCAACATAAAGGTCAGTGCAGCGCTCGAATTGACGAGGGGGTGCGCAGGGGGACGGAGCTCCACTGCTATTTTACAAAAATTTTTAAAAGCACCCTTACTAATTGTTTTTTTCAAACATAGTTTGAGGGAACGCTTATTTACTGAAAGCCCGAGAACTACCCTTCTTCTATTTTCCAATTCGAAATCCCCCCCACCCCCGAAATCAGGTTTAAGGTTTTCAGTGTGTGGAAAGAAAATGATACTTATAGGCTACATTCATCGTTGACAAAAAATTTTGTTTATTCTTATTACTGCCGTAGATATATACTATCAACCGCTAAAATTTTCTAAAAAAAAAATACCTTCACATTATGTCATAAAAAAAAAAAAAAAAAAAAAATTATTATAATAATTATAGATTTCCGTTTGATTTTCAAAAGTCAACCCCAAAACGGTCAGTTTGAATTGAAATGGGAATTGACGAATAATATTAAACATACTTATTATTGTTTTAGGTTTCCTTAATATTATAATAATGAGAAACTTTCGTATTACTAATACATTTTATATTTCGTTTCGAATATTTTTGCGATAGGAACGTAGCCGGTAACATACAGTTACATATTATTCGAATCGCCCTGTAGAGTAGATACGAGTTTTCAAAATCATTTCGATTCATAATAGTAACGGATTCGTACGTCGCAGTGCAATATTTCAAATCCTTCCCCCGTTACCGCGTTTTTAAAAGTTTCTCGAGACGTTGACGACGCGCGACGAGGTTCGACAACGTTCGTGCACTGCAGCATGTACAATTATTAATGAACTGTGTGCGTGTACGTCGCGTGACGTTTTCTCCGTATCCCATCATCAATCCAATCGAATCATAACTCACACGTACACATTATATGATACGTATCTATTTGTACGTTTCGGATTTATTTCGCGTGTTCGAATATGTATTACTTTTCGCGTACCAATCGAAATATTTTCACAACCTCATAAGTCTAAGGGCTAGAGACATATAATAGGAGTTAGCATTTTTTTTCAAATTTTTCATTCAAAACACAGCTAAGTAATATAGAAATGCGTTTCATAACACCAGGAGTTGTATACAGTTTTTCTTTGATTTGCATATTTTGCATATTTAACTAATTTTTTTTCCATATAAGTGCATACTTCGGTTATATTTGAATTTTAAGTGCACATTTCAACGATTTTTAAATATTTAATTTATGTTTTCTTGGTATTGGAAACATTTTCCATGAATAACCGAAGAGATTGAATATTATTTGATATTTTTTTTTTTGTGTGTTTAAATGTAAGCTTAAAAAGAATAAAGATTAAAAAAAAAAAATTCATAAATAATAGAAGAAGTGTTTAATCATACATATTAAAATATATTATATAATACAATTTTCAAATATTTTGAGTTTTTACAGTAAAATTAATGTTTTATAAGAGATTATTTTAGCATTTTTGCATATTTTTAAAGCATAAAATGCATGTATATTTTAAGTTTTTTTTTTAGAGCTATAAGTCCCTAGTCCTACTGTAATAACCAATGCTCTGATGTGCTGCAGCCGACTACAACGCTACTATATAGTCGAATAGAGCCTCGATGTTTGGGGGAGGGGGGGTATTAAGTCACATCCTCCTCGTCCGGAGCGTATGAAAATAATAATAATATATTATATCCGAGGAGTGATTTTTTTCTTCCTCTTCTTCCTCTTCTAACGTCGCACGACGTGTGAAATAGAAAAATCAAGTCTTACACGTCTTTACATTTAAATAAAAGACGAATTTTTTTTTTTCATTCCATCCGAAACCTACAAAAAGCGGCTTATCAAACGGCAAAATTTGTTTCGTATTATACGTCGAATTATTTGAAAAACATTTTGAAAAAAAAAACCTGAAGTAATATATAATAGGGATACAATTTCTAATCTAAAAAGTTACTTTATGAAAAATGTTTTGATGATAAAAGAAGTGTTTCTAAACGAAAATGTGAAATGATGAATAGACATCATTGTAAAAGCACTATAGCTTATTTTAGAATCTAAAATATTTAAAAATCACCCCTCCCTGAAAATAGAGTCAGGGACGACCCTGGTCGAATACAACGCGACAATGATACTACGTTCGCATTGTCCAAAGAGGTTTTTAAGAAGTTCGGAGGAAATAAATAAGAGCGTTCGAAATATATATATATTTATTTATTTACATATTTAACTTCCTTCGTATAGTATTTTCGTCACGTCGCGTTTTATTGTTTACACAAACGAAACGATTACAATTCCAACAATACCTATACCTACAGATGGAATAATAAAATTCAAAGACACCGTTTTTTCTCGCAATATTGTGTGTGTTTTGTGAATAAAACCTATTGAATTGAACAAAACAATTTTCAGGGCGTTTCACTTCCTCTCCATAAATCAGCAGTCCCCAGTGACAATAGATCATAGAGAAGAAGGCTTTTGTTTTTCTTTCGTACGATTGCGATAGATTGCCCATTTCCTATGAAAACCTAAAAAAAAAATTTCTTAAAAATTCTCTAACCTAACCTAACCTAAGTTACAAACAATCAAAAAAAAAAATCCGGACATACTTAGCACGATGGGTGTTCTTCGCACCATGGGTGGAATTCTCTTGACGGATGTATTTAATTTTAAAGAAACGATAAATCATTTTGTCAATAAAACGAAGATAATATAAAAAATAAATGAGAAAAAAAAATGTTCGAAAAATGTGTAAAATTTTTTTTTCACATTTTCAAAATTTTCTTGCGGCAAAATCTTTCTTGTATGATTTTCTATCTATGTTTAAATTTTCATATAGTTCGGATCAAAAAATGATGGTTTCCGAGTCGTTTTTATCAAATTTTGGGTAGTTTTTTCCAAATAAAAAAAAAATTGAAGAATTGAGAAATTCAAAAAATGACCTCTCTAAAGTACAATCTAG
>JAIPRM010012575.1:0-12020 GCA_025469315.1 Stegophylla sp. TES_Ste_2020 | reverse complement strand
AAAAAAATTGAAGAATTGAGAAATTCAAAAAATGACTTCTCTAAAGTACAATCTAGAGGCGAATCCGGTTTCAAAAAGTTATTGATCGAAACTTTTGGACAAGTGTTTCTATACGAAAAGTTGTACACAGAAAAAGAAAAAAAAATTAAATAAACATCATTGTAAAAACACTAGCTTCTTCAATTCGTTCAAAATCTAAAAGTAATAAATCGTAGAGACGATTTAGTTCGAAAGAGTATGTGTTTTATTTAGTGTACTCACAAGCACACACATGGGGCTTTGTATGGCCTTTATTGGTGGTAATGCAAACAAATAAAAAATGCTTTTACCTCCGGTGCGGTGTGCATTATACACTTTATATGTTATGTCGACAGACTTTTAAGTAGATATTTATTATATGCTCCCTTGTCATCACATACGTATACTGATGTAAATTACGGTCTTTGATTTTATGGTTGAAAAATAAGATTTTCTTATTATTTAAATACATTATATTTTATTAACAAATAAATGAATAAAGGTAGAACGTGTTAAATATTACTTTTCTAATAATCATAGTTACTATAAATTAATAATAATTACAATATAGTTATTAGTTTATAATTTATTATGTTATGTTACAATAAAATTAGTCCTTTTGAATTTTCATATCAAATCCGAATTTTAGGAATTTATAAAATGAATTAAAATAATTCAAAAAGATTCAAAAAAAAATTGGGAGAAATCACAAATTCTAGTTATCTCGAGGTGTTTACTTTTACTAGAAAGCATTGGTACATTTTACAAACGTAATATGTGGAAATACACCTTTGTGTGGTCTTGTTAATAATTAATAAACCGTTAATTTAATATTCTCTACGATTTTCAATTTAATATTAATGATTTTTAAATAGGTTTACCTACTTCTTATATTCTAGATAATATAAATATATTATTCAGTACTGCGCTCAGTGATGTTTTGAAGGGTACACCACGCGCATATATATGGCGTATATCCTAGCACCAGTTCACTGATTCAACATAACCCTTGCAAAACAACTAGAGAGATACGCGGGTGTATACGTAACGTATACTCTAAAAAGCCGGACATACTTCGCACGACGGGTGGGATTCTCTTGACGGGTGTATTGAATTTTAAAGAAACGATAAATCATTTCTTCTTCAATAAAACGATTCTGCACGAGGAAAGTTAATAATATAAAAAATAAATGAGAAAAAAAAATGTTAGAAAAATGTCCAAATTCTTTTTTTCACATTTTCTAAATTTTCTTGCGCCAAAATCTTTCTTATATGATTTTCTATCTGTGTTTATATAATTCATATAGTTCGGAGCAAAAAATGATGGTTTCCGAGTCGTTTTTGTCAAATTTTGGATAGTTTTTTCAAAAAAAAAAAATTGAAGAATTGAGAAATTCAAAAAACGACCTCTTTAAAGTACAATCTAGAGGCAAACCAGGTTTCAAAAAGTTACTGATCGAAACTTTTGGACAAGTATTTCTATACGAAAAGTTGTACACAGAAAAAAAAATAAATAAACATCATTGTAAAAACACTGGCTTCTTTACTTCGTTCAGAATCTAAAATCAATCAAAGGCAAAATTGAAATAAAATATTAATCAACTATTTTTGAAAAAAAATTTTATATTTTTATCTTTGACTGATTTTTTGTAAAACTTTTTTTTGTTATTATTTTTTACTTTTGAATAATAATCGATTATCATATTTTTATTTAATATCAATGTAGCTGTAGGTTCCCACTACACCGTTGTTGTTACCAATTTTTTTACAGATTAAAAAAAAAATAAAATAAATAAAAAGATTTTTTTATTAAATTGTCAATTATTGTTTTATAAGAATACAATAATTATTAGCGTTTTAGCATAATATATGTAGTTAATTGTATAGAGCAATTTTTTTTTTCTTTGTTCCATATATTGACATTAAGCAATCAAAATGGAATTAATGAATTCGACTTCTTGGTGGAAATAGAATAAATACAATTTTTAAGGATGGTATTTAAATACTATTATGTTTGATTTAACCCTCTATGATATTATTAACTTTATGCAATTTAAAAAAATTTGGAGGGAGAATTTAGTGGATTGTGGTGGGAGGACCCCGTTATTTCCACTGATACTCTGGAAAAAATTACGAAAACATCAGTGACTGTGCCTGTTGTTATTTTGCTAAACATATGCTTTGTTTTAGACTCGGCCAGCGATTTTTAAAACTAAGTAAAATATCTATTATGCAATTAACATTATATTTTCTAAAATTAAAATTATTAGTTTTATAATATTTTGTTGGTTATATAGTTTTCAAAAAAATAATAATAATAATAATAATAATAATATGTTTTATTTTATTTTATCGAATATAATTCGTTTCCAACCCACTCGCGAGTTTATTCAAACACATTTTCACAAAAAACAAATATAATATCGTAAGTAAACTGTATTTTTTGTGTAGATAATCTATAAAATATCAAAATTTCGAAAAAAGTGATTGATATAAGTGGTTTTGTAGCATATGAATACCATATTATAAATTTAAAAGCCGTACATAATTTTCACTATGAATACTTTTCACTTCTCGAACTAGATACTAGCAGTGGGTGTAAAACATCACGAGTAGACAATTTTTACGATTACCTAATTATGAGCACGCATAATTGTAAGGTATTTCAATTTTAAAAATAATTTCGAGCGAAACTTAACGAAACATGTATTTTAA
Source organism: Stegophylla sp. TES_Ste_2020 (assembly GCA_025469315.1). Classification (NCBI taxonomy): domain Eukaryota; kingdom Metazoa; phylum Arthropoda; class Insecta; order Hemiptera; family Aphididae; genus Stegophylla; species Stegophylla sp. TES_Ste_2020. The sequence goes on along the minus strand of JAIPRM010012575.1, from coordinate 9,287 downwards.
AATTATAATTAAAAGCAGTATTAGTTTTACAATAACATAACATCATAAACATAATCAATTTTGCTGCATTTTGACATTTAAAGTGATTATTAATAATAAGAAATTTATGTCAATATATATTAAGTTGATTTATATTATGTATTTATATTCACTTTGCATACAGAATTTAACCGGTAAAAAAAATAAGTAAAAAATGTGATAAATTAATTAAAAAAAAAAAAAAAAAAAATGTTTTATGTATACGATCATTACTCATATAAGCCGTTGAAAATTCATTATGCTAATTTTAATATAGATAAAAAACATGTAAAGAACCTCTTCGAAAAATGCCGGACATACTTCGCTCATCGGGTCAGATAATTTTGGTAGGCGTGTAAAATTTTTTAAGAAATGATAAATCATTTCTTCGTTAAGACGATTCTGAACAAAGGAAATGAATAGTATAAAGAACAATAATAGTCATCATTTTCAACATACCCATCAAGATTATCTGACCCGAAGAGCGAAGTGTGTCCGGCTTTCTCGTTTATACTTCACTTTTCTTTTTCTAAAAAGATAAGGAAAAATTAATTAATGAGAAAAAAAAGCATTGGAAAAATGTTCAAAATTTTTTTTCACATTTTCAAAATGTCCTTGCCAAAACCGCTTTTTATATTATTATTGTCTATTTATATAAATAATTTGTTTGAATGAAAAAGCGAGCCGCGAGTCTGACATACCTACCCTAGAATTTAGATAGTATATATTTTTAAAAGATCATTTTCCAAAGTCCTCAAATAGTTTTCTCACAAAGTTTGTGACGAACGCCTTCAAAGTTATTTTTATTTTTGTTTTTAGGATTAAGAGTAAATAACCGAAATTGACTCTCAGGAAAGGTTATGGCATATAAACTAAATTTAAAGAAACCGTTTTGAAAAGTACCAACCAATAAGAGATGAAATTGCGAATTTATGAATATGCTATTGGACGAGTTTCAGTCCGAAAAAGTGACTTAAAACCAAAACACCCATAGTCGAAATTTCAAAGTGTAATTGATTTAAATTAATCTTTATGGAATTTTAGTTTCATTGAATTATTATTTTAAGAACTAATAGTTCGTTTCCTCGATTTTTTCGTCTTCTCGTTCAACCGCGAAATCAAAAAACGATAATTTTAAAGTATCCATTCGCGGGGGGTTTTTTTTTTGTGTTGTCACTCGTGAATTTAGTTTTTTTTTTTTCAGGTAGAGATTATTTTATAATATTACGTAAAAACAAAAAGCGTGTAAAAGTTGTGCTCGAAAAAAAACGTACGTGAATTCACGACAACATAAAACGTATTGTGCGGTGCCCCCGGATATTTATTTTTTTTTTGTTATTATTTCTATATCGTAACATCGTACTGAAACACAACACACATAAAAGTAAGTATAGTAAATCGGCCGCACCGTAGACAATAACATATTTTATAATAATAATGATAATAATAATAATAATAATAATAATTTTACCTTTCGCTTGTGCCCCTTCGCCTCGCTGTGTGGCAGCAGCGAACCGACGCGATTTTGCTTTTGATTATTTATTATTATTATTTATAAATGTTATCGTTTCCGATCACGTAGCGAGCGATTTTTCATTCGGGGGAAAAAAATCGAAAAAACTATCAAAACGAACAATATACGAGACGAGACGAGACGAGACCCGAAATCCGAAATCCGGTGAGGGGAAACGGAGAGAAGATTTTTACCGCCCAAAAGTGACCGGAAACGAAGTGTCTACTGCGTACTTCCGGTGTCCGTCGACCGCCCCTTAACACGCACCGCTATTAGCCGGAGGCGCGTGGCGGGGGGGGGGGCACAACCACCACACACACACACACACACGCTTGTGATTTTACATGTAATATACACACACGCGCACACGTTGCTTTTCGGCCGACGAGAGTACCGCAGCCTGCCGCTGCTGCTGCTCGTTCTGTGTCTGAGACACGACTCGTCGTCGGGCCGTGAACGGTGCGGTGACGGGGACGCGCGGCGCACACTTGTTGCTGTGCGACGATGCGGTGGTCGGCCACCGCGGGCGTGTTGGTCGTTGGCGCCGCCGCCGTCACGAAGTGGCGCATTTTCGAACCCCCCCCCCCCCGGGGACCCGGACTCCATGTGGAGCGGACAAACAAACTTATATCGAGAGAAAAATTTCCCAAAGACCGCACGCCGAATAAATAAATAAATCATAGAGATGTGTGTGTGTGTGTGTGTGTGTGAATTAGAAAATAATAATAATGACTTTTCATATTTTCTTCTTCCGCGTTGAATTAATTAGGTTACACGAAGGGAGTGTGATTTACTTTTACCGTCGATATATATAAAATAAACTAGAGACATTCTGTTTTCCGCCACCACACATATTTCAGGTGCTTAGATTTAACCCCTTTCTATATGAAAACATTTATCTAGAGCAGTGGCGTATTTAGCTTTAGGCTAAATTATTATTTTGAATTAAATTATTCTGGCGCAACACCTCCCCCCCCCTTCTCGCGCCAAAAAACAATAGTCCGTTCGGGCGACTATCATTTACACCAGTGATTCCCAACCTTCTTTTTTACTCAATGCCCCCCTTGACTCCCAAAAATCTATATTACTCATAAATTACTCAATAGACTTCTTAAAAAACAGATAAATCTTGTTTAAATTTCTATATAAAAAAAAAAACATTATTTTTAACAGAAGTGAATAATGTTTACTTATAAATTAAAATAATATCTACTAAAAATATCATTATACTGACTGCTTGTATAAAATAATTGTACTAAAAATACTTATGTGACTAACTAATGAATGCCTTGAGGTGGAAGTTTTCTACTAATAAAATTACACCTGGCTTAATGGATCTTAAATCTCTCTTTTCACGTATTACTAATGTAAAAAAATACCTAAAATATAATCCTATATAATATTACATTTAGCGTCATCGTGAGTAAAAACTGATGATCTTTTTATTATTTATTAGTTTTTTTTTTTTTTTTTGGCAAATATAAAATATGTAGAAAGAAATATAATTTAAATCACCCCCTTTATCGCGCCTCCTTCAGTAAAACGCCCCCTCGATATTAAAAACGCCCACTAGAGGGCGATAGAACCCCATTTTGGGAACCACTGATTTATACCGTTTGGGTGATTACAGTTTATATCGGTATAACGTGGTGAAATAAAACACACACACACACACACACGACATTTGAACAAATTTACCCAAGAGTTTATCAAACTGAAATATCCCCCCACGTTGCACAGCAAGTCGAAGAAAAATAATAATAATTGATGATGAAAAGAAAACGGTGATGTCTATACAAAAGTTATACACAACTGGACGTTATAGTGTGCTGTTTAGAAGTGTTTGATGTGCTGCAGGTTGGCCACCCCTGGTCTATGTACCTTGTTATAAGATTGTCGTCGATTGCATGTTTCAAAGATATTGCTCAATTGATGGTATTTACTTACTACTGTAAAAGCACCAGCTATTCAAAATTTCGATTTTTAAATAACATTAGACATTAAAAAAAAAAAAAGAAAAATATTCCGTGACTGGAAAATCCCGCAAATCGAACGCCCGAAAACTTTTAATTTGATTATGCTTGGGCTGACACGCGGACGGCAAAGCCTCACAGAAGAATAATATTGTAAAGTATTCGAGTGAAAATTACATTTAAATACTTTAATAATAGTATTGAGAATAATTCTTCAGAGTACTTTTCAAAAAAAAAATTCTGATATTCTTTCGATTACCAACTATAAAAGCATTTTAATTTGCACTTTTATTACCGGTATATACGTATAGAATTAAATTGATGGAACTATTATAGTAAGTAATATTATTATCAGTTATAGAATGAAACTCTTATGTATCCATATTTAAACATAAATAGACAAAAGAGGTTTTTTTTTTTTTTTATGTATTTTTGGTTCAGTGAAGAAAAAAAGTTCATTTTTTATTTTTAACACGTTTCATTTTCGTCTGTAATTATTCTGATGATTGGCAGATTTCAATTTTCAATATTACGTACAAAGTAAACACACAAAAGAATTATAATAAAATATTAATTAACGGTTAAAAAAAAAAAAAACCACAAACTCTAAGCCTTTGTCGCGAACACGGGGACAAATTACCATCGCCGTTTCGCAATCGCCACTTCGCCGTCACCGTTTCGTCATAAAAAAAAAAATCAATAAATAAATAAAAAGAAACAGATTACAGTTCATATCGGCATAACGTTGACAAAATATAATACACCAATGTCTTTGGTTACTCAAGAGCTTATCGATAATAATAATTACCGATCGTCAAACCGAAATGCCCTCACGTTGCACAGCAAGCAGAAAAACACAATATGTAGAGTGGTGCGGAGCGATTGTGTTGAGGAGCGTAGACGAGTGCCGAAATACGCGTAGAAACTGTTGATAGTTAATTTGAACTTGACATTTAATTTTGTACAAACTGTATAGCGCTTATTTTATTCAAAATTTCCATCAACTACGAGCTATTGGTGGGACATTAGGAAATATTTTTCATTTTATTTCCACTGTTGTAAATAAAAATTAAAAAAATTTACTAAATGCAATGTTATATTTCGGGTGATGCCTCGCAAAAGTGAAATAAAATTATGATTTTTAAAATCATTTGAATTTATCAATAGTGATTTTTTTCTAGATCACCTTTGTCGGTATGACTTTGACGAAAAGAAAATGAAATAAAGGCGAAAATTATAGAAAGACAATTATTTTTTAAATTACTTCCATATTTATTACGAGATTAATAATACAATTTTTAATAGTTACGGCTTAAACGTTTTTCACCGAGTGAAAATAATTAAATAGGAATTTCTAGTTTGTATAGAACTACACTATATATAACTGTATAAGAGTATACAAAATACGTGCTCGGTAAAATACTTAACCTGTTGTTATTATAGTACTTTTTTTGGTGTTTGGATTTTAATTTCAAAAATAATTTCAACTATATAATATAAATATTATTTAAGTCCTACAGCGTTTCGTTCCGGTATAATGGAAAACAGCCTCGACTGGTGCATTTCTGCGGTATTCGTAAGCAAACGCCGTTGTACAAAATGCGAAGAATAAACCGTTAAAAAATTAATATAAATAAGAACTTAAAAAAAAAAAAACTCAACGAACATTATGGGTTTCACGCAGAACAGCATTATTTTCCATGGGCGTCACTGCACGATTTTCGTCGTAACGCTTTGGCCTGTTCAATCTCCATTATCCCAGCGCGCCAGCTGACGCCGGGGCTCTCTCGTTGGTGGCTGATTTTACGAAACAACAACAGCAACAACAAATATACGGCAATGTACACATTGCCCGGTCAATGTGAACCAAGTGTATTATATATTATGCAATATCATTATGTAATTTTTCTAATAAATTTAATTCAATTACGGATTTATTATATTATTATATTGGTGAAATGAAAAGAAAATTAACTAACATCATTGTATTGTTATATAATATTATCTATCGAATTATTACATTATCTAATAAATTAAATTTCTAAATCTAATTATATAAAAAACAAAATTACCAATACATATTATTATTTTAGTTTTCGTATAAACTATAATTTTATTATTAGGTATCGATTTATTTACACGAGATTTAGAAGAAGCATGACACTTGGAATTGCATAGTCTGTCTGATTTTCTACACTTGCATTTATTTGTTTCGCAACCCTGAGTACAAGTCCTTAGAAGGACAAGGAACATAATATCCTTGTCCTTCTAAATTAGAAAAGAAACTGGCTGCTTCTTGCAATGAAAATATTAATTATTGTTCATAATATATTGTTGACTGATGACCATATTACGGGAAAACTATATGATTCTTAAATAGGCAGTACGATAGACAGCAAAAATATGTTTATACAGCGTGTTTCAAAAATCTCATAGTTTTCATTGATAATATTCTTCGCTCACATTGTCCGGGCAGGACCACATTGACCGGGCAATGTGTACATTGCCCGTAACATATACACGTACGTAGAGTTACGGCCACTGCGCCGTGTCGTTTGTCCCGTAAGTAGGGATAGGGACTTATAGCTCTAAAAAAAACTTAAAATATGCACGAATTTATGCTCTTAAAATTTACCAAATATGCTCTAAAAATATGCAAAAATGTTAAAATAATTTCACATAAAACATTAATTTTACTGTAAAAACTCAAAACATTTAAAAATTGTATTGTATAATATATTTTAATAGGTGTGTATTAATTCTTCTTTTATTATTTATGATTTTTTTTTTTTTTTTTTTAATCTTTATTCTTCTTAAGCTTACATTTAAACAAATAAAAATATCGAATAATATTCAATCTCTTCGGGTATTCAGTAAAAAAATTTTCCGACATCAAGAAAACTCAAGTTAAATAGGTGAAAAATATGCACTTAAAATTAAAATATAACCGAAATATGCAAATTAAAGATAACTGCATGTAACTCCTGGTGTTATGAAACGCATTTCTGCGTTGCTTAGCTATGTTTCGAATTATTTTTGAAAAACATGCTAAATCCTATATGTCCCTAGCCCCAGTAATAATTAGTAATAATTGATATGATATCAATTTTATACGTTGTGCTGTACATTATTTTGTGACTCAACCAAAAAATTGAATTATTTTTCATCGTCGACGGATGCAGAACGTTTAAATGAGTTTACTATTTTATAGGGGGAAAAAAAAAACAAAATAATTGTAAGATAATATCTAAAACGTCGATATTGTTTCATTACAACTTGGAAGTTAGCCCAGAAGGCACACTTGTTGACTATTCTACTAGATATCCATTACCTGATGGTATCTGATGAACTTGATCTAACCTAACAGGTAAGTTTTGACGCAATAAATCAAATACGGACGTTTAAACTTAATAACTACTTAATAACGTGTTTATTTGAATATTATGAATTTTTCCGTATAATAATTATCGTGTTTTTACGCATGGTAATTTTTATTTATTAATTCATAACAAAAAACCAATACGGAAAAAAAATGAGAAATTTACGAAATTTTCAAAATACCGTACTCGACTCAAAATTGATCGAATCTTTTTGAAATTTTTACGAAATATTTTCGTAGCTACTTTTAATGGTTGGTGAAAATTTCAAGTCCCTAGCGGCATTATTTTAGAAGTTATGTCGAAAAGTAATTTTCAATTTTACGGAAATTTCGATAGTTGCTTATTTTGTCAATTTTTCGACAGTTTTTCTCCCCGTTTTTGGAAAAAGTATTGAGAAATTGGAAAAATGACCTCTTTAAAGTACCATTTGGGTACGATTCCGGTTCTATAGAGATATACTGATCGAAACCTGCGGACAAGTATTTCTATACGAAAAAGTGTTTACAGAAAGAGAGAAAAAAAAAAAAAAAACAAATAAACATCATTGTAAAATCATAAGCTTCTTAACTTCGTTCAGAATGTAAAAAAAAAAAAAAGGGAAAATTTAAAAATACCACGTTTTAGAATATAATATCACCCCCGTCCATCTCGTAATAAGGTACGTAATTATAATTATTTAATTAAGAAATTATTATATTAATTAAAAAGAAAAATAGATTTTCTACAAAATATATTTAATATGAAAACAAATATTTCAATTCGTTATCTCCTGAATAAAAATTGGGAAGGGATAAAATTTATTTATTTATTTATTTATTTTTTTTTTCCCATACCAAACAAATCGTCTGCGTACATGTATACACGTACATATCACTCCCAGTGGCGACGACACGCGCATATCGTGTAAACCACCAAGTCGGTAGACGAATTCAAAACGAAATTTCATCCCTTATATATCTTAATAAAATGTACATTATCAATATTCACAGCGATAAATCTTACCGGTCGAATGACATTGGACGACGACGACGAAATACAAACAAAAACACCGCGATACGCCGCCGGACAACGCGCCGCGGCGATCCGGTGCGAGTCGACAGAAAACGGCTGAACTTAAAATTAATAATAGACTAAGAGTTACGTGATGTACTTATTGTACCTGTATATGTACCTATTCACAGGACCCCATGTGTATGTTGTACCAGACTATTATTATTATCAAACAAAACTCTATTACATTTTTTTTTTTTTTTTTTTAATTTACTCGTTTACACATTAAATAATGAGAGAGTTCTTTATTAGATACATTTAAACCGTTTACAAACGAAAATCCGCCACCCTCGGACACTCGACTTCCTCGGAATGAACTTTGGAATCATTGAAAATCGCACGCGCATTATTGGAAATTATTTCTCCAGACACGTCCCTTGACGCAATTTTATTAGTAATGAAAACTTTAAACAATTCAATGAAATGAAATTTATTACAGAATATCGGTAGAATAAAATAATTCGTATGTTCGACTGAAGTATATTAGTGTTTATAATGATACTTTTAAATTAAAAATAAAACTTTTGTGCTGAAATATTGTTGAATGGTGTCGACAACAATTTATTTCGGAATCTATCATTCTCTTTTTTTGATAAAAAAAAAAAAAAATAAAAAAAAAATAAAAGCGAATTGTAAAATTATATCCCTAAAGCTTGGCTCGGAATCTTTTTCCAAATGCAATCATTTATCATCGTATACGTAAATACTCATTGCACGGTAATAAAAGTTATTTGGAACTACTACAAATCACGTCTATTTATTCAAAATCGAGCACAGGTGATACTAAATACTATGTAAGTATCGGTTTCCCCTCAATATTAATATGACGTATTCTTTTACGAAACACAACAAAAATATTCTTTTGTAATAGAATAATACCAATGTCATGCACCTATTTGTCACATAAATCGTTTAGTACGTTTCTTTTTTTTTTTTTGTTCAAATTCTTGAACTACTATTGTAAAAATGACATTAAGCATTTATGGTGTATATTTTATAAACATGAAAAAAAAAAAAAAAAAAAAATGATAATACTCTTGAGGATTCTACATTTTCCATTTCGTAGAATTTCTATATTTCTTAAAATTGTTTGTTTTTCGACTACTCTGTAACTACAGTATACATGTCGAATGTAACCCTACAGTCGACATGTATATATTATCTCAATTTTGATAGGTATTTCAAATAATATAAAAATAAAAATAAAATAAAAGATGAATGAATGAATTAAAAAAAAAAAAGCCGGACATACTTCGCACGATGGGTGTACTTCGCACGACGGGTGGTATTCTCTTGACGGGCGTATTAAATTTTAAAGAAACGATAAATCATTTCTTCAGTAAAACGATTCTG
>JAIPRM010012574.1:0-12020 GCA_025469315.1 Stegophylla sp. TES_Ste_2020 | reverse complement strand
AATTTAATTTTTATTATATTATTAACTTTTTAATTCATAATCGTTTTTTTTTTTTTTTTTTTTTTTTTTTTGAAGAAATCACTTATCGTTTCGATAAAAATTCAATACACTCGTCAAGAGAATCCCACCCGAAACGTGAAGAACACCCCGACGAGCGAAGTACACATTTTTTTTTTTATTATCATTATTGATATTATGGTTTTGGAAGAGGGGAAAGGCTTAAGATTTTAATTCACCCCCTCCTGGAAGTTTCGTCGAAACCACCACGCGGGAACTGACATCGTATTCTCCTTACTCCCCGGTATGAATATCCTATTATATTTATACACCTATATAATATTATATAGTACTAAAAAAAATGCGAATACGTTTTTTGATTTCTCGAACCGAATCTATCATAATTGATATATTTATTATTATTTTGATTTTACTCCATGAACATAAGTGGTTTCGTATACGGCTTCACTGTGCTGTGAATATGAAACCACATTTTTTCAGGGAAGAGACTCAAAAAAAATATTTTAAACTTAAAGATTTTGAAAAAAAAAAAAATGCGTTTATTTGTTTTTCCATGACGATTTTTATCAGAACGTTTAGGAAGCAAGAGAGGAAAAAAATGATCAATTTCTCCGCGATTTTATACATTTTGGTCGCTTCAATCTCCCCCTCTTCCCTAATGTAGTAAGATCATAGTCCGTAATCATACTTTGTAAACCGTATATTATAATTTATGGTGACAGCAAAAAGATTGAGAACCACTGATGTAAACGGATCTCGCGGCGAGACCAAATTTCACATATTAATATTATATTATACGATTTCGTAACTACAATGTACACACGCGCTTGTCATAATATCATTTAACCTCGTGTCACGCGGTTGTCGGCCAATCAATTAATAACCGTAACATCTCATAACAATAGTAATTATAATAACATGTAACAAGATGTCATTCCTATTCACGTTTCCCCCGATCGAATATGTTTTACTCGTCGATGAACAGTATATACTCGCGTCAGGTGTTTAATGCCGCTGCAATACATCACATAATTGTGTTTAATTAATATTATTACACTGTTATACAGGTGTGAAATTGCTCTGCGACTATAATATACGTTATTATTATTAATAAATATGATATTTACACCACTTGATACGCGCACTGGGTTGAACCAAACCACCCCTGTGAGCACAGGTGCAATTAAAAGACAATAATATACACTATTGTTTTACATCACAGCAGTTATTAATAAAAAGCACAAATCGTCCGACACGTTATTCGGGTTTCCAAAACGTAAATATTTTATTATAATATGATAGGTATTGTGATTGCCGGTGCAAGGGTAGGGCAGAACGGGGAGAACTGCAGGGACGCCCGTAGAAAATTATTTCAGTAGGTGCAAAAATTATCTATCCAAATATAGACAATGGGAGGGGAAGTGATTATAATCAAATAAATATTTGATTTTATAATGTATATTGAATCAAAAATAAACAGGTGTTAATAGAGAGCCTATCTAGGTTTTCTAGGTTTTACTATTCCAGTAGAGTTTCCAGTAGTTATTCCTTCATTGTCTACGACAGAAACCAAATAATAAACAATGAAAATTCATAATTTTTCATTTCAATCAACCACAGAAAGCCAATTTAATATGATTCTTTAGCGATTTTCAGAATTTGGTAAATATTTCTACGTCTTCTGTTATGAATAATTTTTGGAAAATTCTCAGGTGATGCATTTGCACCACCTGGACCCTCCCTCCGGGCGTCCCTGGGGAGAAGATGTGCATAGTATTCGAAAAAGATCAGTAACTGAGAAAGAAATTGAAAATTATAAAATACTGCTCGTTTTTCCGATTTGGAGTTAAACGTACTATTAAAATATAAATACAATTCAAACTCGTGCTACTCCTAATACTCAGTAAACAGTAACATAAATTTAAAAAATTCAACTTGAGGTGTCCAACAGTAAGTCTTCTCGGGACAACAGGGCCGGAAGACAAATTAAATGACGATCCTGTAGAAAACAGGACTTCCTTAGTACACTTCCATTTTGTAATCGTTTCCTTAAAATCTAAAATGATAATTTATAAACAGCTTATTATAATATTATATACACCGTAGGTACATAATATTACATAATACGTAACGTTTCAACGACGTCTCAAGGGCACACGGGTGAAACGTGATTTCGATTAAAATAGTTCTGTGTGCAATCAATACGCGTAATAATTACTTATACAAATAAACGGAATTAATACTCGCATTGCCCGAGGCCTTTGGGATTAAGTTACTACAGTATATTACAACGTGCCAAAGGCTATTGCATAATTAATGTTGTTCTATATCTAGATAAATTTACCTAAGATAAAAATCTTTTATCTTATCAGGATGATTTTCAGTTCAGTTATCTTTATGATTTATTATATTAATTTTAGTAGACTAGACGACAAATTTGAAAGTAAAAAATATTTGAAAAAAAAAAAATTATTATTAAATAACCTTTTCAAAAGTCTAATTTTAATTTTATTTTTATTGATATTTAAAAACGTAACAATACATGTATTTAAATTTTTCTTTACATTGTATATTATTCAATACTCGGAAAAGAAACGGTTAGGTGAGATTTATTATTATTCCATGGATTTCAATATTGGATGTACAATGTACATTATTTGAGTTGAGTTTTAAATTGTAAGCAATGACCCTCAGAACTAGTTGAGAAGTTATTTCAGTACGGAAATCCAAATTTCGACAACAAAGCAAAACAGGTTAAACAAAATCAAAATTTCATATAATGGTTTAACACGATGATACTGTTAAAACTGTTAAATTAGTTAATAAGGTTTGAAATATTATTACGTTTAACAATTTTAAGAGCATTTATTGTATATACATTTCATTTTTTTTTTTTTTTTTTTAATTAACAATTTTAATGTATAAAATTTTGTACAATAGGTACATATAATTTTTTCATCTAATACCCCTAATTTATAAAATTCAAATTTCCGAAAATGTGCAAATTTAAACGCGAAGTTACCTGACATGTAGCTAGATAAAAACGTATTTATTTTCTATAAAAAAAAAAAAAAATTATTGAAAATAAATCATTCTCGTTTCTATTTTTCTACAGATACAATTTAGTAAATCCTTCTTTATATTTATTTAGGTAAAATTCAGTGTATTCGTCTTTAATTTTATCTCGACACACTGTTCGTACGAAGCGCGTGGCGAGAGAAAATTTTCCAAATCTTTCGTCACGGATGGAAGTGGAAAAAGGGGGGTGGGGGGGGTAACACTCGAACCGTAAATGGGCTACATGGGCTACATGTGCGTATACCCCGTGAGGTCAGCCGCGATGTCGTGTGTTCGACAGTTTGTATATTATAATACGAACATCGGGTGGTGGTGTTGATGCAGTTATATATCGTACAAATGAAATACATATTATGTTTCATTTAAACTTTCTTTTTTCCATTATTATTATTATTATTATTTTCTTTTTGCGCCCGTTGCAGAGTTCATCGCGCATAAAACTGTCAAATTCAACAGACCCGGGGTCTGAGAGTGCGTCGTCCCGACGACCGGACTGCGTGCGATGCACATAATAATAATAATAATTGTCAATGTACACACACGAACGTCACGAGGCCGCCGACACACAGTTCGTGTAAAAATATATTATGTTTCATTCGCTTTCTACAAGCAGCGCCGATCGGTCTTGTCCCTTCGAACCCCAACCCCCCGTCGAGAAACCGTGTCGAACGCAACAACAATCGGAAAAGGGACTGTTTTTACGACTTTGACCTCATTTGCCCGGCCCAGCAGGGTTATAGTTAATTCACTGACCTGATTTTCGAAAATTTCTCCTCTCCGTCATACTTTCTATGACCGGAAAATTCGTCACGGTTTTTTGGCTTTTGTCCCGCGCGCGCGCGATGGACACGAGCCCCCCGGCTGGTGGTTTTTTTTTCTGTCGTTTTTTCTAGAAAGCCGTTTTGAAAATCCAGAGGTCGCAGCGGCAATGGTGAAACGCTTATATATTATATTACAAACACACACACACACACACAAATGTGCAGCTCTCCCCCTGCAACAGCAGCAGCAGACGACACGTTAAATGCATTAAGTCGTCAGAGTCCGGTAAATCGTTGACAATTAATAAAAACCACGGGGTTGGGTTGACAGCAGGGACCACCCCCGGTGGACACTTTCCAACGCGTATCGTTTACTTTATTGCAGTACACACACACACACACACACAGGATGCTCGTTCACGGCCGCCAAACACTTAATAATAATATTATACTGCGACGTTTCGTTTTCTTCTTTTCTTATTCTTTTCTCTCGTTTTGTATTCAATTTGATATAATAACAATAATAATAATTTAACTCTTTTCGGATACACACGCGCACGCACGCGCACGAGCGACGAGCACTCAACTCGAATGAAACCAAAACGAAACGATTTATATGCCGTATCGTCGTAAAACCCCCTCGATCATCGAGAATGGAAATGGTACGTACAGAGGAATAAATTAGAGTCACGATAATAATTTGAATTTTTCCATAGTATAGTGGATCGAAGTGTACCGATCGAATGTGTAAACAATTATTACACACACACACACACGCGCGCGCGCGCGCGAAGAACAGAAAACGAAAAAAAAAAAAAATCGAATACCATTCCATGTGTTAGACCTATGTACACGTATACACCATTAACGCCTACGTATATATTATATTACACACGAAATATTAGGTCCTCTCAGAGGTCTCGCCGCGACGTGATCGTGTTCATCGATTTCCATAACACTTTGTTTTGTCAACACAACAATATATTATTTGTAATAATATGAAGGGTTGGGTGGGGGGGGAGGAGCGAGTGAAATAATAAACCGTCTTACCGCGGCGGCGGTTAGGTATTTCCAAAAATGCCGTTTTCGGTACGCACCGCGTGCTGTTTAGAATTTTTACTTGTTTTATTCTCATTTCGAATTCCGAACCGACGTCTCGGGATAATAGAGCATTTTTCATTCATCATTATTAGGGCTCGGTAGTCGATGCATTTTTTTATCGAATTCTGGAATACTGTACAGACGATACTCGTCTAGCCAAAAATGAGTTTCAGTAGCATGTGAACTGGTTTTTATTTTTTACTTTTTAGATAGCTTTTCGAAATTTTTTTTTTTCATTTTCTGATACTTTTAGTCGTCTATAGGTCATTTTCCAGAAGCTGAAAGTAAAAATAACGATTTTTTTCGAAAAGTCAGTATTAAACGATATCTCTCATCGTTTACCAAAAAGAAGATTTGACAATTTTAAAATTTTGTTCAATTACTTCAGTAGTCTAAGAAAATACTTTTCTTAATGAAAAAATATTTACAATACGATAATCATCGTTCATTTAATTTTGACAACTTCAAACGTGCTCTCGTAGTGCAATTTTGTATTTTGTAAGGTTCTATAATTTGTATCTTAAAAATTTGACAAAAAAAAACACTGCATTTGGTGATATTTACGTTTTGGTGATTAATGTAATTTTAAGGTCATTTTTTATATTTTTAGGTCAAAATACATTTTGGTATAAGTCATTTTTTTTAATATTTTTAAGACCACCGACTCCCGAGACCTAATCACAATGTTTATGGCAAAAACTTTGTAAAATTTAGTATGTCCATATTCCATAACCATGGTTACTGCTGTGTTACCGAGCTCTCATGCGGAGATACTGCGAACAAAGTAAACCTTTTACCCAGATCAGTAAGTAAATAATACGCGACTTATGGACTATAAATTCAAATTTCTAGAAAATAATACGTTTTTTCCGCGACATTTAGCGCACGATTTCTCTAAGTACAATATATGCGCCATAAAGTGCATTTATTCGTGTAGAATTCATGTAATATTTCGTTTCGTGGTATTTTTTTTAATTTTATTATAACCTGACCTTAGTGGGGGGAGGGGGGGGGGTAAAGGCGGTAATTTAACATTCAATAACTAAAAGAACCTATTTTCACGTTTTAAAGACAGAAAAACGACCGACAACAGTACGTCGAGAGATCGTACTCACTCAGTCGCGTGTACTGTTATGTAAATTATTTATAATATACATATTGTATAACACTAAACCGAACGTTTGCGATACATACGAAGAGAAAATATAGGGCGTCCGGTTAATTAGGCCACAATTTACCTTTTTCTTTTTTTTTTTTTTTTTAAAGATACACGGTGATTGGACGGCCGACGTGACCGAAAAATAACTTCTTTCCGAATGTGACAGTACGTAGTATTAAATAATAATAATAATAATAATAATAACTTCTAAAAAATAAATTTTAATAGAGACAAAATAAATTTAATTGGGGGGAAAAAAAAGGACAAATTGCTTTTTTACGAATATAATTGGTTCAAAAATCGCATCATTAATATCGAATTTAATATCGGACACTTAATTTTATAATTTTATTTTTCTTTCACTCTGATAACAGCAGTTAATAATTGTTCCATGAAAATTACACGAGTACAACAGAATGTCGTGATATTAAAGTTATTTTTTTTTTTTTCTAAAAATAATTTTGTGATATTTCACAGTGAAACAATGAGTAAACGGATAATTATGTTATACTACGAATTCAGCTCCAAAATACTAATAGGTCTAATTTTTCGACAAAAAATTTCAACACTCGGGCAATTGATTATATTTTAAATTGCGTATTTGGATTTCGTTTTCGTTTGATTTTTGCAAAGCACTGTTTTTTCCCACTGAAAAATTGTCGACGACCGAAGGCAATCGCGTAATAATATTAATAAGCTCATCTCGTTACTACTCCTCTCGGTGTTTTCGCGCGTAAGGACGCTTTGTCGCACACGTGTTTTTATTTTAGCCCTTTGACTCGGTTTTTTTTTTTTTTTTCGTACAATGCCACAAACGCTACGAGTACAAAAAAATTTACACGCTTAAACGTGCCAATTAGTTTTTAAGTATACAATATGTTGTACTCGCGGTACTCGCACTTTTTTCGACTTACCCGCCACGCGTACAGAAATGTGTACACATGTACCACATTTGCGTTGAGTATAATATGTGAATTGATTATGTAACCTCCCGGAACTGTTTTTTTTTTTTTTTTTTTTTTGCAAAGGAAATAATTAAACAATTTTTAAAATCTCGTAATTAGGGCACGGATGTTGTTGCATTTGCAACTTTTCTTCTACCTTTCCAATTTATCGTTAAATAAGTTTTCAATATGTTTCACGTAAGTACAAGTTCAAATCTAAATGTTTTAAGAGCAATTTTTCGGAATTTTTTCAATTATATTGCAATCTTGTTGATTTTACTCATTTCTACAACTGTTTTAGCTATTATCGAAATTCGACGGTCGTATAGATAAAATTAATTATAAAGATTTCAACTTCAGCCAATTTAGTATTTGTTCACTCGAACTACGGATTTTTTCCGGACGTGATTTTAAAATTAGCAAAAATCAAGAACTTCCGATGATAGTTGAAGCTGTTGAAATAATTAAAAATGTTCAAAATAAATAAAATTAGACAATATATTTTGGGAAATTGGAATTTCAGTCCATGAAAAAATCAAGAAAGTTATTGAAAAAAATACCGGATTTGAAAGCATTATTAAAATAAATCACTGGACAAGAAAAATGTTTCTTCAATGGTTTACCCGAAGAAACCGACGTAGAACTAAGTTTTCGATGTATAAGAACTTATTGGCTCCAAATCAAAAAGCATTGGAATTCAAAAATTTAAAACAAACACTCATAGTCCCGTGCAATGATGTTTAAAATTTAAAATATTTAATATTATGTTAGTATACACGCATAGATTATTAATTATTATTATTATAAAATGTAATAAATATTTTTGTTTTGTTTTGTTATTTTTTAGTGCAATACTATTTCCACTAGTTTTTTTTTTACTATTACAACATCCGCGCCCTACTCATAATCTATTTGATTTTGATTGTATTATTAGTAGAAAATACTGTATGGCGTACGGATTTTCAGCGTGCAGGCCACGTGACAAAAGCATAATATGCTGCGCACATGAAAATTCCTCGCCAGTGGCAGTCGAAGAAGGGTTAGAATAGAGGCTAAACCCCTTCCCACGGTAAAGAATCGCAGAGACGGCGAAAGCGCGTTGCGTGTGAGCGTTCGAGGTGTGGGGAGGGGGGTGGGGGTGTGGCGAGACTACAGGATCCGACGATAATAGTAATTTTTATACCGACTCGCCGCAATAATATTATTGTTCTATGCGAGTGTAAAAGCGTTTCGATCAATTAAAACAAATGGACAAATCTAATTCCGAAACGTCCGGTACAAAACGAATGGCCGCGGTGGTCGGACGGGTCGACAAACCCGACGTCACGTGGTGCACACACACGAACACATTTATTCGTGTTATACGTATATCTGTGTGTGTGTGTGTGTGTGTGTACTGTTTTTAACGCGCACGCATTCTTCGGGGTGCGGTGGGAGGGGGGGGCACACGCGAATTCCTCTAAAACGGATCGCATACCTACGAGTATACTCGGTAGTACCTAGCGGTGGAGCGCGTAAATATCTGTATCGTTCGTAAGAGCATATAATATTACACATAAACGCTTTAAACCAAGGATGGCGAACCTATGTCACGCGCGTGTCACAAAGACAGAGCCGTGACGTATTTAGGGGTGGGTTTTTTTTTTTTTTTTGGTGGGGGGGGGTTCAAAATATATGGTCGATACAGAATACAAGTGCGAATTTAATTTAATCTACGAATAAACTCTATCCCGAGTTGGAAACAGTGCTGCAATGCATTTTGTATTCAATTTTCATTTTTAAATACCGAGTGATTGACGACGTTGTACGAGATAAAAACTTACAAGAAAAAAAATAAGAAATTGAAGTATACTTGAAAAATTAAAAGCGATCCACCAATCGCAACTCAGAGTTTTGGGAACTTTTGGCTTGGGGGCCTAAAACTCCTGCTCCAGTATATTGACGAACACTAGTCACTACATATAATATACTTAACATCCGTGTACATTTTATTAAAATAATATACTTAGCTAAATTGTATATTCTTTATCCAGAAATCAATCGTAAATATATAATACGATTTCTCTTATAAAACGTTATAGACTATAAAGCGTTCCTAATCCATTCCTTTTTTCCGCGTTTTTCTGTTCTCGGACTTGTGTCAAAATAAAGGACGGGGATGCTGGCCGCGTCCTCTCGCACCTCTCGTCGGAGGACACATTTACACTAGTGAATAATTCGACGGTGTGCAAACGAGCACTAAAGGTGGGCACTAAATTTCGAATAAAAAAAAAAAAAAAAATCAAAACGGGGGAGTGTCGGCGATACGGACATCTCGGGCGTGTGCGTGAAAGCGATTGTGCTGCGGCGAAATTATGTACACGAATGCGCGAACTATAGCGTTTGGAAGAAATAATCACATGGGGGGGGTGTGTTTATGGAGTCATAAATCACCTCTCCGAAATTATTTAGATATTATGCGTGATTTATTTTCCACGGAGGTGCAAAAATAAAAGAAAAAGAGAATAATTTGAAAAAAACGACATTTGCATCGCGACCCCTCCGAAAAACAATATTCTTTGTGCACTACTGAATATGATAGTATATTAATAATAATATAAATATTTTAAGAGAAGCCTGCACTTTGACGCGTTGCAGATTTTAGATTTTTTTTGTATTAATATACGTTTTTTTTTTTTCCTTTTAATTGTCACTATAAATAGACTGTATAGAAAGGATTTTTTTTTTGTAGCGAACGGAAGGATTTCCTTCGGGTGATCTTCTTATCCGATTCCTTTTTAAACGGCAGAAGGATTGCCGGGCGATGTTCACGCGTCCGTTAAATCGGTTATAAGTGGATTCTGATGGTCGTAGAGTTTATTTTGAGACGTGCAGTGAGTAGTCTTAGCTTTGTCGGTGACGTAACGCGTAACTAAATGTTGAAGTCGGTGGTTGACGCGAGACACAGTAATATATATGGTACGTTTGCACTGGCGGATTTAGGGGCGAGTATTTGAGAGCACGACCACCACCGCCTCCGAATTCTCCTTTTTACAACTACTGTTTCGTGGACCGTCAACCGTGGTAGGTATTCGTGTACTTACAATATATATATATATATTATCAATTTCACATAGAACAATAACGAAACAAACTTCGGCGGTTTCTGTTGTATCATGAATACAAACTTCTAAGATAGGTAGTCAAAATTCTCGTTACGTTTTCGGTTTCTACAGCAACGGTTTAAAGGTCACTTGAAAAAACTACCCAAAATTTGACAAAAAAAAACTCGGAAACCATCATTTTTCGATCCGAACTTTGTGGAATTTTAAACATAGACAGACAATAATATGAGAAAATTTTGAATATTTTTCTAATTTTTTTTTCTCATTTAATTTTTTTCCCCTTTATATATCAGATAAAAAAAAAAAAAAGTAAAGGAAAGTAAAGTTAAGAGTATTAACAAGAAAGCCGGACATAATTCGCACCGCGGATATTCTTTCGCTCTTCGAGTCGGATACTCTTGGTGAGTGTGTTGAAAATGACGGCAATTATTGTTCTTTATATTATTGATTTCTTTCGTTCAGAATCGTTTTTATCGTTTCTTTGAAATTATACGCCACTGCCTCGATCAGACTATGGTGGTATTGAATGATTTTTGTTTTTTTAAGTGAGCGTTCAGACAACGACGAGCATTGTACGTTTCCGACAACGGAACTGACAATCGTTTCGAAACGTCGGCATAAAACCGAAGACACAGCTGAATCCGAAAAGCAAAACTATATTAATTTTTTTTTTTTTTTTGTTTTCGTTTATTATGTTTTGTCGAGTACAGATAAAGCAGGTTATAAAGATATTATTGCCTTTACAGTGCAACTGTAATAGTAAAAACTCCATTGGAAAACGACGACAAAGAGCGTTTTTTTTTTTTTTTTTTACATATGAATTGAATGATGATTATCTGTTGATAATTTATTTTCATGCTTATAATATTATTGTGTTTAAAGTTTGAGTCTTGTTGAATTCGCATAATATTCTTTAATAAATTCTTTACAATAATAATTGTTATAACATTTATATTAAATTCGCTGGACTTTACCGATTAAAATTTCAGGCACACCGGTTCACTTTTTTTTTCCGACCGCTGTAGCGACATGGTCGAAAAAATGATTTGTCCCCACTAACAAATAATGTGATTTTTTTTTTCCTCATTTCTGGGGCTCGGAATGTTGTAGGAGCTAAAAAAAGCAAAATATGCATGCAAATTTGCACGAAAAAATTGTAAAATATGCATTAAAAATGTTAAATATGCAAAAAAAAAAATATTCTAAATTCCAAAAACAAAATACATATCAGATGTTGCTATAACAGATTAATAATATACATCGTAAAAACTATTTATTTACTGAGAAAAAAATTATATCTGGTTGGCATTTTCGACGTCTTATCAAGCTGAAAATAAAATCAAAAATATTTTTTCAGTATTTTTAAATTACCAAAAAAATACGTGTTTTCTAATACCTGTTAAGTTAGGTATTCACCGCCCACCGTAATCTCTTGCGAAAACCCGAATGATTTCGGTCACGTATGCGAAAACCAATATTTGAAGGAGTTCGAACAAACATTGTTTCGGAATTTGACGTGTACACACGCTGCCGAAATCCGCGAGGAATTCACGTCCACGCTTGAATTTACCAGAAACTATTGATTTGCACGGCGGCACATTGGGCCAGAATGTAAAAACAATTGGGCCAAAACTCAATAGAAGATAAAATTTATCATTAGCACTGGCTCGGGACTTAAAACGTTTGCTAATTATTATTATTATTATTAGATTCTGAACAAAGTGAACAACAATGATGTTTATTATTTTTTTTTTCTGTTAACACTTTTTCGTATAGAAATACTTGTCCAAAAGTTTCGATCAATAACTTTTTGAAACCGGATTCGCCTCTAGATTGTACTTTAGAGAGGTCATTT
>JAIPRM010012573.1:0-12020 GCA_025469315.1 Stegophylla sp. TES_Ste_2020 | reverse complement strand
AATTGAGAAATTCAAAAAATGACCTCTTTAAAGTACAATCTAGAGGCAAATCCGGTTTCAAAAAGTTATTGATCAAAACTTTTGGACAAGTATTTCTATACGAAAAGTTGTACACAGAAAAAAAAAATAAAAAAAATAAACATCATTGTAAAAACTTCTTCACTTCATTCAGAATCTAAAAATTGGATAGGCTAAACTATTTATTTAACTTAACACTTCCTTTCCTTACCAGAAATGATATCGTAAATTTTTTATTTTCCTATATCGATACTTTTATCCCCGAGCTTATTAAAGTTTGTATTCTAAAAAATAACGTAAAAAAAAAAAAATAAAATAAAATAAAATAAAAATATTTAACTATAAAACCACAGAGGATGATTCGATTGTAATATAATCGTGGAATTATCGTCTGCCTATTATAAAACTGTTCATATTATGGATGCGCGTATGACGTATTCGCACGTTTCTGTAAATTGTGTATACGTCACTAAAAATAATATTTGATCATTGTTAGTTTTCTTAGAATCACTGTGTACCTTATCAGACGTCTTTAATGTTTAACTTCGAGCAGGATAGATCTTAGGATAATGAATCATTTTTTCAGTTGGGTTCTTAAACATACGTTTTAATAACTTTTAATTTTCTAAGTTTTATGTCAATAGTAGCAAACAAGCAACAGATAAAAACTTTCGATCAAATGTTATTTTAGAAGAATTTTAAAGAGTTTTTAAACTTCTTATCAGTCTTTCCAAGCGTAAGAATTGAAAATAAAGTAAAATGGTGAAAGATTCGTATGTCATGTAATCATGATGTTCATGTAATTTATTTAAGTTACTTAGTCGTAACTTCAAAAATAATAATTCTAGGAAATCAAAATTTTTATTGAATATCAACTCTAGTGCACGTAGACTTGATGCAATTCTCAAAAAAAGATTTTTTAATAAAATATTTTATATAAATCACGAAATCGAAAGACAGATTTTATTTTAAGAGTCAAGAGTAAGATTTTTGATGTGAATTAAAATTGTTTTATTTAGGTCCATATAAAACTTGAATTTTAATTACTCTTAAGTTTTTTTATATTAAAAGATTCTTCTTATTTTTTTTTTTTATTAACTCAGTGAATAATTTTTAACATGCTTTTACATTTAGAATTGTCACTGAAATCTGTTTACTATTAGTAGGTACCTACAAAAGTGGCAGATTTTTCAACGATATTTACGAGTTCTTGTTTGCAGATTTCAAAATTGTATTCAGTGTTACTCGCAAATAAGTTCAATTATATTTACATTTCCATCATGATAGTTTTGATCTATTCTTAATTATAGGAATTAACCTGTTAAAATGTGGAAATTTTTTTTAATTTTCACTAAACGATAATGGAATATGGATTGTTCTGTTCAAACACCTTACCTAAATTATATTGCTGAAGACTTGAATGTGTCAATAATCATTTTTCTAAAGATTTTTCATTTTCATAAAAAACTAGTAGTACAATATTTATACAAAGAACTTTTTTTAGAATTGCTTTCCGAATGCTTTGATTTATCATTGCTTTCGAATTCAAAAAGTGCTTCACAACTAAAGTATCTCATGCCTATTGTAAAGATGGTTCACTCCTCCAGTACTCCAGTACCTGATATAAGGATAGAAAAATACTCATTCTGTAAAAATGTTCGGTTTTTTTAAATTTATTCGCTTTTTTGGAAGTTTGCCAAGTGAAAAATATTTAATTACGTTTTTTAAATTGAATTTTTTAATTTATGAAGCTGCTTTACCTTTCGTTATTCATCTATTTTTTAATCCGTCATATTATTTTACATAATTATTGAGTTACTACTAATATGTCACACATTTCAGTTTAATTATGTTGATTTTTTTTCAATATTATGAATGAATTGAATAGAACAAAATTAGTTCGATAAATAATGAATTTTTAAAATCAATTGTTAATATCTTTTTTTTAGAATGTTCAATACAATTAATTTTATTTATTATTAATTTTCTTTTCATATGCCACCTTAACTATATCATCTAATTAATTCATAACTCACATATAATAATAATTAACAGGTATATTATGTACATGGGTAATCATGACGTGCATAATTTATAAGCGTTTGTATACAATCTACTAATGTGTGTCATGTACAGTGGCGTACGTAGAGGGAGCTAAGGGGCTGAAGCCCTCCCAATTTTCCATATTATATTTTATTTTTTATAAAAGATAAAGGTCAAATTAAATTTGATTTCTTGCGATTGTTTTATTATTTTTTTGACAATATTTGCGAGTAGAAACCTATAGGTAGTTGAATTAAGTCTTATTTAATCCTTCTATAGATCATAGATTATTATTAAGACCATTGTTAAACATGTAATTTTTGAAATAAAACCTGTGTATGTAAAACGTTTGTACAAATTTAATTTTATTTATTTAGTAATAAATTCAAAATATTGACCCTCAAATTCTAATAAATCTAAAAAATTCCTAAACAAATAGAATTTTTTTTAGAATTTACCACCTATTCTAAATATTCATCAGATTCGATAAGATTATTAAATGATTTTTAATAAGGGGCACTATGTACAAACAATTAATTAATGTATTCAAAATTATTCTGTACTATTACTGCAATCGTCGGATACCAAAACTGTTTTATTAATAAAACCTAGTCAATTTATATTGATTGCACTATTTCATTTAAAACACAGAGATTTTGTAGTGAAGCAGAGGAGCTTGTAATTCTACAATGATTTTTATTCTTATTTCAAATTGTTTTTGTTTATATTTAAAAAAGTTTTTTATGCGAAGAATTGCCCGGATCATTATCTTATGTGCCACACTGTTTCCAGTTTTTCATTTTCTTCACATGGTATATAGATCGATTTTCGAAATTCTCAATAGTTTTGCTGAACTCAATAAAAATCTAGTTAAAAATGGTTGAAACGGTAAAATATGCTGTAAAATAATTTATTTTTAAGCAACAATCGATATTAATTATTTACTATTAACTCCAAAACTTATTTTATTAGAAACTTGAGATTATCATCTTTTAGGAAATAATAGAATTATAATATTTATATATATATATATATATATATAATTTTGATATTTTTGAAATATCTTGATTTTTCTAATTCAGTTTTTTTTTAGATTCTAAATGAAGTGAAAAAGCTAGTGTTTTTACAATGATGTTTATTTTTTATTTTTTTTATTTTTTTTCTGTGTACAACTTTTCGTATAGAAATACTTGTCCAAAAGTTTCGATCAATAACTTTTTGAAACCCGATTCGCCTCTAGACTGTACTTTAAAGAGGTAATTTTTTGAATTTCTCAATTCTTCAATGTATTTTTTGGAAAAAACTACCCAAAATTTGACAAAAACGACTCGAAAACCATAATTTTTTGATCAGAATTTTATGAAAATTTAAACATAGATCGGAAATCTTATAAAAAAATTTTGGCGCGAGAAAATTTTGAAAATGTGAAAAAAAATTTTGGACATTTTTCGAAAATTTTTTTTTTTCTAATATAATTAACTTTTTTCGTTTAGAATCGTTTTACTGAAGAAATGATTTATCGTTTCTTTAAAATTTAATACGCCCGTCAAGAGAATACCACCCGTCGTGCGAAGTACACCCATCGTGCGAAGTATGTCCGGCTTTTTTATATTTTATGTGTTCATGTTTTCGTGAGGAAATAGTTTTTTAAACACTTTTGAATCAGAATCGGCTTTAGATGGTTTATTATATTAAGTATATATTTTATAGTCTATAAAAACAAATTAATACTGTTTTCATTTATTTTTTTCTATCCAGATAAACAGAACTTTATCTCTTATCTTTATCTAGATTACATTCACTTCGATTATCTTTTATCTGTATCTCATATATATATATATATAAATATTTATTGACTATTTTTTATCTTTACCTAGATAAATTTTAAGTTATTTGTGTGCAACATTGCAGGTGGCGATTACATATATGTAATGGGAGAAATCCCGTCCGAATCATATTTCGATGTGAACTCCTGACATTATTAATTTGAATGGTGTGAGACATAAGTGCCACAATCATTGTAAATATTCAAAGACATAGAGTAAAATGTTTTTTTTTTTTTGTTATTTGAAAGTGATATGATAAGTATTTAATAATTATAAGCCGACATCACATATTATGAGAAGTGAGACTGTTCACACGTAGAGCTCTCAAAAATACAATTATTATAATTTGGAATTTAATTTGGGACGACGGCCGAGATTTTCTGGAATATTTTCAATTTTCTTTCTCTCGCATGGAAATAAGCGAATTGGCATGACTGGATATTTCGGTGCGGAATTTTTAATAATAGCTCAATATAATTTTGTTAATCGTTTCTACATTGAAGTCTTCGCGGAACGAGTTATGTAGTTGTGTAGCGGTTATCCAACGAAGGGCGATGGATTGGCCAAGGCCAAAATTTATTAGATTTGGCAAAAACTCGTTGTCTGTACTTCGTAGGATCAGAACGGCCTTGGCATTAATTTGTATATTATAATTTTGTCGTTAATGCCTTCACCTCACCTTAACCTCACCCGGATGAGATTTTATATAAGGATAGGGCGGAAATTGTGTAGTCTTCTGTTTAGGATTTTGATTTTCGATTTTAAATGTAAACTTCAGTAGACACATTTATTTAAGATCAGACTTAAGTATTTAATTTCAGGATTTTAATTTGAATAAATCACTTCTTAAAAGCGAAAAAATGAGGGAGATTTCTCTGCACGAGAAAAATTGAAAATTGAATACAACGAGTAAGTTAAAAATGTCGTTCTCTTTTTTCATATTTCTCTCGGCTAATTATTTACATATGATTATTAAATTAATAAGATTCAACACGATTAATGCGTTCTTAATATGTTTTCAATAGTCTCATTGGTTTTAATAATTGTTTATTAAATTAATGTCGCACGAAATAGTATTTTTGTCTTCTTGACACAGTTTAATCTAACTGTGTGTTTAATTATGGACTATGAACGTTATTTTTGTACGTCTGAATATATTTTAATACTTCCATAGCTAGGCAAATATTTGGATGACGGGTATAAAATCGAAAACGACTACTACCAATGGGAATATTCGTTTATTTTGCAGTTTATTCCGCGTTATATTAATTGTATACCATAATAAGCTCGAGGGATGGACGGGAGAAGGGAGTTGATAAAACTTATTCATATCCCTTCGATCCACTACTGTGCTCGCGTCAGTACGATTCCGATAAAATTCCAAAACGAGAGGCAACCGAGTTTCGGGGAAGTCAAAAACGAAAAGGTTTGAAATTTATCAAACTGCTAAAATTCCGACGCTGTTTCGGGATTGCCCGGAGCCGGTTGAAATTATAAAATACTTATCATCGCATTGCTGATTGTTATTGCACATCATAAAGTCCGAGGCGACATAACAACGGAGAGCTTTTACGAGCCAAACAATTTATGTTATTCAATTATACGGCATTTTATAATTATTTTTATCATTATTATTTATTTATTTATTTAAGTAATTAACGCTAAGGCAGGCGGTGTTTATATAATGCAATAAAATAACTTTAATACTAATAATTACAGAGATATAGTGAAAAAAGTTTTACAACTGTTATTTGGTTTCGAATATTCATGCCTTAAGAATCTAAGAAATTTTGAAAGGATTTGCTATTTACTATTTTTTATTTTTTCTATTGGCTCACAGCAAGGCTATGCAACCTATAAATTTGATTTATACAACTAAGAATGAAATACAAGAAATATATTTCTGTTTTTTTTTCTTTTTTAGCTATTTTAAATGTTGGGTAGATCGAAGATCTAATGTTTTTACAATGATGTTTATTTATATAATTATATTTTTTCTGTTAACACTTTTTCGTATTGGAATACTTGTCCAATAGTTTCTATCAACAATTTTTGAATTAGAATTTACCTCTAGATGGTACTTTTAAGAGGTATATCGTATTTTTGAAATTCTCAGTAGTTTTTCCAAAATTTCCCAAGTGTGAAGTATTCCCTGTTTTTTTTTTTTTTTTTTGTGTAGTAGCATTTTGGCCTTAGTTATTGTTAAGCAAAAAATCAGAATTTAAAATGAAATGGTACATTATTTTTTAGATTTATATTATATCCATAAACTATTAATTGGCTGTTATCATAAAATTGTTGAATGTTTTTTACACTAATTTTTCAAAAGTATTTTTAATTTTATATTATATTTTAATGTATTTAATTACAAATTCAAATATTAATCTAGCTGTTGAACGTCGCAAATTATAAAATAAAAAACAAACTACAATATTTTTGTGGATAGTTAAAAAAAGCTTATTTTTTATTTTTTGTGCTTTCTTACTTTGTTATTTACATTTTTTTGTCTGTAGTTTCATACAGCTACGAAATCTTAACACACACTCTACTAAAAAAAGAAGAGGTAACAGGGGGGTTGATAATATGACACCCTTATCACACCCACATCCCCTGTGCACGGAATCGCAACTTATTGCATTATTAACCCGGAGGTGCACGTCGTCATTGTGCGTGGTTTTATCATTTATTTAATATTATATAATGTATATAATATTGTTTGCGTTTTATCGGTCGTGTCATTGTCGTCGTGGCTGAGTGCAAAAGTTATGGCGCCAGAAAAGGGTGTAGTTTATATAACATAAATAGGTGTTATTAGTTGAAAAACGTATCTAAAAACGGTATGCTACGGACGCATGTGGCGATAATGCCGTTCGCGCGTAATGCCAGTTATCCGGCGTAATTTATTATTATTGTTATTATTAATTTTTTTTTTCACGTTTCGCCGACCGACAGATTATAATGTTTCAAGCGTCACGATTGTAATATATATATAAATTATATTAATATATATCGTTTTCTACTATACGGTTATGGCCGGCCGACGACATAACTGACAAATATAGAAACGTTTTTTTTTTTCGTGGTGATTTAATTTGCTAGTGCAAATATTAATTTAGTTTTTTCTTTGCTGTTTACCTAAAGTAAAATTAATTTATGCGTGTAATTATTTATGGGGGTGATATTATGAAATTGCAAAAAAAAAAAAAAAAAACTGTTAATATGTACACCTCTTAAAAAACAGGAATTATAAAAAGTAAATTAAAGTAAGGTAAAGTAAAGAAAAGCAAAACTAAAGTAAAGTATAAAAAAGAAATCTGGGCAAAATTTGCAGTTTGTACCATGATTATTATTTACACTTCGGGTCAAAGGTCCTCTTTGTGGGTGTGTTAAATTTGTGAAAAAACAATAAATTATTTCTTCAGTAATATAATAACTCCAAGAGAAATATGTTTATAATATTAAGAACACTAATAATCGTCATTTTCAAAACACCCACTAAGAATATTTGACCTGAGAAGCGAAGAATACCCATGGTGCGAAATTGGTCCGGCTTTCTTGTCTATACTTTATTTTACTTTATTTTTTTTTATTTAATATAAAAAAATAAGGAAATAGAATTTAATACATTTTCAAATTTTTCTGGATCCAAAATGTTTCTCACATTATAGTCTATCTATGTTTAAATTTTCATAAATTTTGAATTAAAAAAATATAGATTCCGAGTTTTTTTGTCAATTTTTGGGTAGATTTTCCTAAATTCTGAGAAAATAATCGAGAATTTCGAAAATAACTTCTGTAAAGTTCCTTTTAGATGCAAATCCGGTTTCAAAAAATGTCTGGTTGGAATTTTTCGATAAATATTTTTATACAAAACGTGTATACATAAAAATAAGAATAAAAATAAGAAAATTAACATTATTGCAAAAACACTATCTTCTATCTTACCCGAAGAGCGGAGAACATGCTTCGTGCAGAGTATGTCAGGACTTTTTTCAAACGATGTTTTATTACCATATGGTGCGTTATAAATTATTAACAAAAAAAAAAAAAAAAAAAAAAAAAATAAGAAAAAGGAAAAAGAAACCGTTTAATCCCGGACGCAAATAAAAACAGCTATTCGCGTCGAGGTAAACAACACACGTAATCGAATTGGCTCATAAACTATTAACGGCTAATCCGTCGAGACGGACAGAAGCTACGGGCAGACACTCTGATGTATGGATAAAAAATGGGAATGTTCTAAACGCGTGCATAACAATATTATACGAATAGCGGTGTATAGCTTGTGGGCTAGTTTGAAAACTACCGCGCGTACGCCTATGAATTTTTAAACCGCTAACCGCTAGGGCTGGACATAAATTATTACCGTTTGTACGCATTACACATATTGCACGCGGGTGCGATCGTCTATCATAATACCGATCATAATATGATGTCTCGTAATCGGATTCTGTTGTGAAATATTAATCGTGCCCCACGTCCACAGCGTTGAGAAATGTCTAGATAAATTTATCTCGACAAACTATCTACATAAATAGTTATATATAAATATATATCTATATAATTATCTTTCATCTTATTTTAGATAAATAAAAATTTTATTTCAACTTATTATATAAATACATTTTAAAAATGACTTTTTTTTAGATACTGAGTGGAGCAAAATTTTTACGATTTATTTATATGTATTTATTTTATTTACTTTTTTTCTGTGTACACGTTTTTGTTTAGAACTACTTGTCCGAAAATTTCGAACAGCAACTTTTTGAATCAGAATGTATCTCTAGATGGTACTTTTCGGTGGTAATTTTTCGAAAATCTCAATAGTTTTTCTAATATTTTGGAAAAACTTCCTATAATTATTTAAAAAACGCATTTTTAATCCAAACCTTATGAAAGTTTAATTTTTAAATATAGATGAACAATAATGTGAAAAATATTCTGGTGAAAAAATATTATTTTTATGCGAAAATACATTTATATTTTACTTTTTATAGTTTTATTACGCTATGTAGACTGTCATTTCAATTGTCAAAGTACCTACAGAAATTTTAAAAAAATAACATCTTTTATTACTATTATTTTGTTAGAGTTTGTTAGCGTTACATTTCTGTTATTATTTGTCATAATGAATGTTATTGAAGTCCATTGATAGATTTATTTGATGTTCAATAACCTCATTTATAATAATGTGGCTCCTTTAAATAATTGGCTCTTTTATTGTTGTATGAGCTTCAATACTTATTTTCATTCAAAAATATCTACATATACTATTGTGATTTACTAGTATTTTCATAACTAAATTAATAATGATGCTATAAATGGTTTGTTTCGCATCATGATAATAAAAATAATAAAATGTATAGATAACAGATGTCTTGTTGAGGGTAGTTATTATAAAAGACTATTGTTCACGAGAAATCTTGTAAAAAATACTACCCTGTAAAAAGTATTTAAAATACATTTAAGAAATTTAATGAAGTACAAATAATAAATACATATTATGTAAGTATTTGAATACTAGAATTGATATATATATATATCAATATAATACAAATATTAAAATTTATCGGTGACTTATTATTTACTAAAGGCATCTTATCAAAGAGTAGTTACTGTTAAAGTTTATTGTTTACAAGCAATTTAGTAAAAATGAATTTCATTGCGAATATTTAAATATGAAGAGGTAAACCATTTTTTTTTCCATGCAATGACATAAAATAATTTTTTTTTAATTGTTAAATTAATACATTTTAGAGTTAAATAATTTTAACATTATTTATTAATATGAATACTGCAGTTGGATAATATTTGGAGGAGGGGGGAGGTAGAAAACTAGCTCTGCATACAGGCTCGAATAAAATAGTTAACTGCACCTCTCATATCACAGATTTATGATATATATATGTTGATAGGTTGTTTGTTGCTTAAAAGAATAATTTAATTTTAATATGTCGTGTTGGGTATTAAAAAAACGAAAGTGACTGAAATTCGTTTTCATAGAGTCCAAATACTTATATTAAAAAGTATTCTATATAGTATATACTATACGAGTATAATATTTTGAATGTAATTTCTCAAATACTTTTACTTAAACATTCAACAGAAAATATATTTCGAGAATTAATATCATAACTATAGTAATATTGTCTTTTTTACAATTTTAATGTAATACAAAATTTATAATTATTTTGTTCTTTAGAAGACATAATTAAATATTTCTCGTGAACAAATAATTAAAAAAAAAAAAAAAAATTATAAATTATTTTACCAAATATTAGTTGTATTTTGCAGTGCAGCATAGTCTTGGGAAGAGAAGAATAGTTTGGGGGGAAGTTAACCCTTGAGGGCGAGATTTTAGGCAAACGATTTTAGGAACTAGAGTGATAAAATATTGTAGTGGCGGGATTTTAGGGATTTTATCCTTCTCCCTCGGAATTCAGTGTTAGATCCACCCCTAGTAATTCGTTCGACACGACTCTGGACTCTGCTTATTCGCATTAAATACAATTTGATCGTGTCCGTCCGCAACACGTCATCCACTCGGTTCTGCACTCGAATTATTTGTCAAGTTCAATTATTCGTTAGGTATTAGTTTGCTCCGACATATTGCAACGGGATCTTTGCGTGTACTTTGCTAGTCACAAATCATTAAGCTTCCGGATGTTGTGGCTTTTCCTCGGACTCCGTATAAATACTTAAACCGTATGACTTCTCTTTGCCTCTATTTCTCCGGGACAGCCCCTCGTCGTGGTTTCAATAATATTGTCTGTCCCCTTCCCCCTCTCATCGTTCACGGTATTCAATAATAACCATTAAAATTCCGTGGCGTGACCGGAATTGTTTAGCGAAGGAGTGAAATCGAGGAATTTATTCTCACTACTATCTTTGGATTCCGAGTGAAGAAAAATATATTGGTTCTACATTGACGTCTGTTATGACGTTTCAAGGTGGTAAAATGATAGATGCTTTAAGGGCTATAGATTATTATCTTTGAGTAAAATCTATACAAAAGTTCAGGTCATCTAAGTTTCAAAAATACTATTTTCTAGGAACCAAAAAATGAGATTTTTGGAAATTTCATTACGTTTTTAATAGAAAAATGCAGTATCGTAATAACACGGTCGTATTATATTAATTACATTAATTAATATTTCAACAGAAATGAATACTTTTTGATGTTGTTTTTTCTACAACGATCAGTATTAAAATTCGATTTGGAAATCGTAATAATTTTTGAAAAACGTAAAATAATTTTTTGGGAAAACTATTGAGAATTTTAAAAAATGACCTCTTTAAAATATCATTTAAAGGCAAATTCTGATTTAAAACGTTGTTATAAGAAAAAGTATTACATAAATACATTTTGTATAATTTTCTTTATATCACTAAATTCTAGAAAATAATAGCTTGTTAGTGCAGATGCAAATAGACGCATTAAAATTAGATCCTAGATGGTATTTCTCGAAATTCTCAATAGTTTTTCCAACACTAAGAGAAAATTATCTAAAATTTGATAAAAATTTCAATCAAAACTTTATCAAAATTTAAATATAGATAAGCAATAATATTGAAAATATTTTAGTGCGAGAAAATTTTTAGTACGTCAACGTTATGCTTTTCTAACACTATTTTTTCTCATCTAAATTTCTTTTTATTTTCTCAGTTAATAGTAGCGTATGAAATTGGCTGAGTAAAAATAATTTTTTTAGATTCTGAATAAAGTGAAGAAACTAGTGTTTTTACAATGATGTTTATTTATTTATTATTTTATTTTTTTTTCTGTGTACAATTTTTCGTATAGAAATACTTGTCCAAAAGTTTCGATCAATAACTTTCTGAAACCCGATTCACCTCTAGATTGTACTTTAAAGAGGTCATTTTTTAGGTCATTTTTTGAATTTCTCAATTATTCAATGTATTTTTTGGAAAATACTACCTAAATTTGACAAAAACGACTCGAAAACCATAATTTTTTGATCAGAATTTTATGAAAATTTAAACATAGATAGGAAATCCTATAAAAAAGATTTTGGCGCAAGAAAATTTTGAAAATGTAAAAAAAAATTTTGGACATTTTTCGAACATTTTTTTTTTCTTTTATTATTAACTTCCTTCGTTCAGAATCGTTTT
>JAIPRM010012572.1:0-12020 GCA_025469315.1 Stegophylla sp. TES_Ste_2020 | reverse complement strand
TTGCATTTTTTTTTCTTATATTATTAACTTCCTTCGTTCAGAATCGTTTTACTGAAGAAATGATTTATCGTTTCTTTAAAATTTAATACGCCCGTCAAGAGAATACCACCCGTCGTGCGAAGTACACACGGTACCATATGTTCGCTTTTTTTTTTTTTGATTTACGGACAGCACACCGCGCGCGTATATTATTTATAATACACGCGTATACAGATGAATGCGGCGGTATATTTTCCATTTTGGCGATTCATTTTTTTTTCTCCTCCGTTTTGTTTCCTCCCCCCCCCGCCGTCCCCTCGTCTGCCGTCGGATTTTTATTTCTCCCCCCATCCACCGCCCCGCCATGAAACGATAAATATCCGCCGACCAGATAAGCACCCGGAAAATATGCACACACCCAGGAATCTCATTTCGGTCAACAAAATGTCGCGCTCGCATCATTTTGTTTTCCGGAAAACAGGGGTGGCGGGTGGTTAGGGGGAGACCTCCATTTTATATATATATATATATGTGTGTGTGTATTTAAATTACGTACACACGAATTGTATGCCCACTCGAGTGGCGAAATATTTGTACAGTTTTATTTCATCGCAGTGTACGTATATATTTTTATGCGTTTCATTCAAACCGCGAGTTGTATAAATAACATTTATGCTGTTTGTCACGAACGAGTCACGTGTAGGTGGAACCTCCGAAAATTTTGACATTTTAGACGTAAGACGTCTGACGGTTCGGCGAGACGGCGCAGTCGGTGGGTGGAAATTCGACGTTAATTTCGTATTTTTAACGCTTACACAACACATTTGACTAATTATTAGAAAAAATGTTCTCTAAAAATCTGGTAGGACTATTTTTCGTTTTTAATAATCAATTAGTAGATAATATGTAATTTTTTTTCGAATAATAAAATTCACCGAATTAGAGTCAAGTGGAAATTAACATGTAATAACGCTTTTCTAATTATACACTTTGAACTATGATAAACACATTTCGGGAGGGCTTTAGATTACAAAGACGTATTTTGACTAAATAAATTAGGACAAAAAAAAAAATCTCAACAAAATCTGTTTGTCATAATAATAATGATCATAATGTTATGAAGTTTATGCAATTTTACATAAAATGATATTTAATTAACTATTATAATATTGTTATATAATTTCGATTTAAAAATAAATTTCAGGGGGATTCAAACCCTGAAACCCCTCCCGTGGCTTGCCACGGCCATATATCAATTAAAATACAGCTAAAATATTTGGCGGCACCTCTTAGCATGATGTACAAAACAATGTTACAAACCTAACGAATCTCAACGCACTCGTTCGGAGTTGTAAGGAAACTCTAAATTCGGTATGATTGATATCGGGATACAACCAGTTTCCCCCCAGTGATAAGAAATTATAACCTAACAATTCCAAAAGTACGAATTTTATGACATTCATAAATACCAACTTAGAAAAATTAAAATCTTAAAAATTTAGAATTAAATAATGTATTCATTTATGTATTCATAACTAATAACTCAACTACTGCCTATCAATACTAACTCATATCAATGTTATCATAATATTATATGAACAATGATAATATTAAATTTCATTTGAAATCAAAGAATAACTTGGTATTTACAAAATAATTTTTATCTACTTATTAAACAGGGCGGTCAATTCATTGACACTTAATGTCTTTTCATTTAATTTTTTATTTTCAAAGGTTGGTACTTATTTTTTTTTTTGTTACTGAATAAAATTTTAGGTTATAATTTCTTATCACTGGGGGGAAACTGGTACACGACCATTAATATCATGCAAATATGTACCGAACGATCAGAGATAACCGATAACAGTCCCCCCCGTACGTGTGTATATTTCATCGTGAAATATTATGAGATTCGCGAGAATGCCACGTATACGTGCATCAATATTTTATGCGTCTTCCGTGTGTGTGTGTTATTATATAGCTCGTGTAGTTTAATATTTTAAACCAACAATGAAGTTCGACCGTTCTGCCGAAGTACTTAAAATGATGAATTATAAACAGTGCTGTATCCAAACTACCTTTTTCGTATTCGTAAAGCAATAAATCGTTATATTTTATAATAATTATAACATAATAATAACGATAATGTGCACCCTATAACCGTTCTCAGTTTAAAACACGTTTTGTCGTTTTCACATTATTACAGTCGTTAAACATCAGGTCCTGATTCGGCAAACGTCTTGGGAAAATATTATTATTACAATATTATTGGTATTAAGCACACGACCACAATAATTATAAAAAAAATTAAAAATAATCAATTTTAATAAAATTAGAACTCATAACATAAACGTATACAAAGTTATTCATAATAAAGTCTCAGTGTAATATTGTGTTCTTTGCCTCGAACGACCGAAGGAAACGTTTGGAATACAAGTACTGTGCAGTTTTGTATTTTATATTGTACCACGCAAAACCCTAACCTCAATGTACACTATACGCATGCAAAGAGAATATATAAACGATAATGTAATAATAATAATAATAATCGGAGTCGTGGAAACGAGAGAAACGGTTTTCGTTGTCACCCGTGAGCTCGAGTATTACACTTTTTTTTTCCCCCCCTTAAACGAAATGTTTAAAGCGCTTTGTGACCCGGCGAACAGCAGCAGCTGTAGCAGCTGTAGTTGACGCGTTCTGCGCCGCAATGGGAGAAATTTCTAGGACAGAAAGATACGACTATAAATTTGTTATTTCCGTCCAACGCGCACGGCGAATTAAACTCGGCGGTTCGCGAGTACGAAACCGCCCCCGCCTGTCCAGTGGAAGATTATAAAACGTTCTGCGGGTCACGCGAATTACGGTGGGAATTTGAATAGTGTATTTACGCGTACGACATGACGAAAATATGTAAACAATTATTCAACTACTCGGTAAGACCGCTGCTACCCTTTGTCTTCTTTCGGGGTTAGGTCTCTAGGATTAGGTGCCGCAATAGACAGATTATCGAAATCAGTACTAGTAAAACTAATTATACATGTAATGTCCCTACACGCATCTAATTAATTTGGATTTCAGTCTTAGTACAATAATTGACGTACAAAATATATCTTAAACTCGAAATACGCAGAACGGTTTTGTTTTATTTTTACATTTTAAATATTATTTGTTTGATTTTCATTATTCCAATGTACACTACTATTATTAACTGTGATTTACATTTTGTTTTTTGTTTTGTTTTTTACAAGATTGTATTTTCACATTCGTCTTTTAGTCCTATTTTCCCTGAAAATTTCTAATGGAATACTTTTTGTCCTTTTTTTCTCTTTTTTTTTTTTTTTTTTTTTTTAAGCGCGATGCTATATGGCGATGGCTGTTGTAAAGTCAATATAAAGAAAAATGGGTCCCCATTTGGGGGATGAAAATACGACAAGCTCATATGTGGCTAAAAACAAACATGGATCATTTACTCAGGTATACCCGGTGAGCGCGCGCGCGCACACACACTTGTTCTCAAAAGGATCTTATGTAGGTGAATCAAAAAGCCATACAGTACTGGACGAAAGCTGTGTGATTTACAACCAACCGACCATGGCATTACCATAACATACTGTGATGATTTATTATTTAATATTTATACCGTCATATTACTCGCAATACTACCCGCATTGTTATTTATTTATTTTATTC
This sequence comes from Stegophylla sp. TES_Ste_2020, assembly GCA_025469315.1. Classification (NCBI taxonomy): domain Eukaryota; kingdom Metazoa; phylum Arthropoda; class Insecta; order Hemiptera; family Aphididae; genus Stegophylla; species Stegophylla sp. TES_Ste_2020. The sequence goes on along the minus strand of JAIPRM010012572.1, from coordinate 8,351 downwards.
GTCCTACACTACAGTTATTTAAAAATAACTGTAGTGTAGGACTACTTACTTACTAAAGTAAGCTTAACATAAAAAAAAAAAAAAATTCCATTATTTTTTTTAAACATTAACGAATTCAGAAATTAAAACAATATTAGTATTGTAGTAAATCGTTATAAACAATCTTTCGTGATAAGAAAATCAATTTACTTATTCTTCAATTTTCATGGTTTACAGATCTATCTTCCCCTGTATTTATGCTCATTGGCAAAATTAGGATAAAAAAATTAGGAAGGCTTATGTAATTTATGAAAAATCTGAGAGAGCTTTGACTAGTTTTCAGGGAGTTAAGCCTCTAAACCACCCAATTTCCGCCTATGATTGTGCTTAATGTCACCTACATTTTGAAATTAAATTTCGTTTAAATGTAACATATTAAATCCTTGTAAGTAAACGTTTCTTTAACACTACGTATTTCAAATAACTAAAATTTTCTTACAATGTTACCGAATTCAAATGTTTTTAGAAATATTACTTTAGTATTTCCTAATTTTAAATGTATACTTATCTTTAGAAAATTGCCGTCAGGTGTGAAATTAAAAACAAATATAGATGAGGAAAATAAAAATCAAAAATCGTTTTCTGTCCGTATACCGACATATACTTTAATCGCCATAAACTTCGGCCACCGGGATAAAATAATAATTATTAACGAAACGCATGTATATAATTAGACTGTAGGTAATGTTAGAGTACAAAAAAATTTATATTTGTGTTCATTTAATAGATATTAGATTAGATATATTTTGTGATATATAATATATGTTCAAGATGTGTTAACTTTCATTTAAAATTCATTAAAAAAACAAAAAAAAAAAAGGTTTGCAAAAATTTACCACACTCATATGATTTTACAGACGAGGACCGAGCCCCTCCCCTTTCATACGTCTCTGCGAATCGTTATCGTTTAAGCTTTACACGTTACAAATTTTTAATTTTTATTTCGCGCAAAGGGTATTTAAAACCTCGTAGATAGAATACTGACAGACGACAGTCCTACGTGTGACACATAGACGTACACGTAATGTTGTTGTTGACGAGGACCGGTAAAATGCTGACAGTAATTTTTATGTATTTTACCACTTAACTACATGCAGGCAAACGGCGCAGATCAACTTAATTCAGTTGGCAATTTCCATTTTATAACAGCATCGTTGAAAACATATTTGGGTAACCGATCGGAAAATCGCGAGGAAAAAAAACAAAGACATTTTACCCCGACGACGATTGCAAATGGAATCTGTGGGTTCGTTTTTGCACTCCAGTTGGCAGCTGCGCCTTCGAACGAGAGTGGTTTCTTTGGCAAACTGAAAATTGCGAAGCAAAAAAAAAAAAAAAAAAGAAAAAAAGGCTATTTACGATCTATATAATGTGAAGGGAAAATCGTCTACGAAATCGCACGTCGTATGTCGGGGGGGGAGGGGGGGGAAATAGTGGTAAATGCTTTTTTTATATTTCGTTAACACGTGCGAGCATTTGGTTAAAAGTGTGTTGTGTACGTTATATACACGAATAACGCCGTGAAATATAATACCTACAATCGAGCGTCAGTTTTATTATAAAACGATAACCGTAAGTTTTAAACTATGTCACATCACGTTTTTCCATCACGATGTGTGCAAGGCTTGGTAGCGGAAGCGGATCCAAGGGGCAGAGAGAGCAAGAGAGGAATTTAGTCATCACCTACCCCTTTGTCCATAACGATCACGGTTTTTTCCCAGCCTTTTCAAATTTGATATTTTATTGAATATGATTAATTTTGGGAAATATTAAATGAAAATGATCAATTAATTTAGTTTTTAAGAATATCATTTCAGATTTACAGCCAAATGGTTAAAATTATTGTCGTGCATTTTTATTCATTTTTTTTTTTTCGTATATGTATTGTTATATTAAGAAAAGTACAGGAAAATTTGGAAAATCGTGTATATGGTGCACAAAAGTGGTCATCAACCGATGGGACGCATATAGCCATTGCAGCCATTTTGAATAGCTCGTGAAAAAATGTTGTCACAAATATATCTTCTTCAATTTTCAAAGAAAATGACGATTATTTTACTAATTTTTACGTGCACGTAATATTGTAGGTAAAAACATCGTTATTTTACCAAAAAAATTTTTTTCACATTATTTTCAACTTAAAACGTCGTCAAAAAAAAATCTGAAAAACGATTTTTGAAACGTTCTATAGGCCATTAGACGCATGACTTCCTAACCTAACCTAACCACGTGTAAAGTTGTAATAATTTTTTTGCTTGTATACTAAGAAATTAAAATTTAATTAAAAAAAAACAAAAATAATTTTTAAATGCTATAAATATGCTATAATTGCTATATAATTATGCTATAAATGCTATAATTGGCTATAATTTTAATCTTTACCATAATACTGTTGAAAATGGATGACTAGTACTAATAGTTTTTGAATTAAATCTCACTTATTAAAATCTATTCAATGAAAACTTTTGAGAATTTCTAAAAATGATTTCTTTAAAGTACCCATTCCATTAGAATTTTCTACTAAAAACATGTACTACATGTACTGATCTGATTTTCTAGTAGAAAAAGAAAATAAGAAACACAGTGAAAGCATTAGTTATTTGCTCATCTAAATTAATAAACTCTAAACCAGATATAGTAGTCTTCGTCAAGAGTGATACTATTAAAGCTTGTGGTTTTTGGTTAATTAAATTAATAATTAATATCCGCTTTTAAACTAGGTAGTCACATATTGTATTATTGTCTTTTTCTCAAAACTTTAATTGAAAATAGTTTAATTTTCTTATAAAATGTATTCTTATGAATAAGTTGAAACGATATTATATTGTCAAATTACCTACGTGGTGTGTGAAATAAGCAGAGGATTGTTTTGCAAATATTCTGTACAAGATTTTACCTCCCTCATCCCTCGAAAGCCAGTTTTGGATCTCTTACTGCTTGATTAACAACGGGCTACTATCGAATAGTTCCAATCACTAGATTAAAAATACGGTCGTTATTAAATTGAGCCGTTTCTTTTTCCCTTTCGCACACTAACAGCCAGTCCAAAAACCGATTGCCCGCACAAAAAGTTCGAATCCGTTCCGACCAACAAACGATTATTCCAATAAAAACGCGCACGCGCATGCGCAGAATACACACTAGCTTGCTGTATAATATATTATATAATATTATAAATGTGTGTATATACGTACATATTACATAATAATATGATACGGAGGAAATCGGAGCAAAATTATACCGAAAAACCGAATATATAATATAGTAATAATATATCATGTCATACGTTTTGCTCGTGGTGTGAAATATCGACCATATCCACCGCGTGCTGGGGAAAAAAAAAAAAAAAAGACTAGGAAAACCGGATGAAATTGACGTGTGTGCAGTCACACAAAACGATATGCGGTCACCTCTTCATCCCTTCTTTTGGGCGTCATCTGTTTGTGTGTATAGATGTGTGTAGAGACGTGGTAATCGTCAAAACGTCCCCCCAGATTCCGGCATCACATGTAATATATATATATAAAGCAAGGGTTCTCAAACTTTTGACGTTCATACCCCCTCTTATACTATTATATGGGGTAACACGCCCCCTTTTCATTACCATAAGATTGAATTATAATTTGTTATATACAATGTATTATATGATGACTTTAATTATTATTAATGTTAGGTATTAATGTGAATATGATTGTTTAATAATATTCTTTGAAAATAGTATTGTTAGTTGTGTTACACCATTGGTTCCCAACCTTTTTTATTCTATTCCCCTCTTGTAATTTTTCGAAAATCTCACTCCCCCTTGTATATTTTCAAAATTTATATACCTCTTAAAACATAATTTTGATGTATTTTTTTTTTGACCATACAAATAAATTATACAAAAAATAACTATATAAATATACGTATATTCATACAACTAATAAATTTTTATTTTCATTATTTAACAAAAATTAGATATTAGTTAACCTACTAACTCATAATATTAAACATAATAACAAATTATTAAATATAAAAACAAAAATAATAACATAAAGTATCTCAGAATTCCCCCCTTTGCAGTATCTTAAATCCCCCCTAGTGGGGAATTCCCTACCGGTTGGGAACCACTGTGTTACACAATGATGACCGATAATCGCACGCCTGCTTACAAAAGAAAAAAAAAAAAGAAAAAATAAAAAACAAAATATAGATAACCTCATGAGCAACATTTTCGTGTTCTGTGATGAAATGTGGTTTTATGTGAATATTTTCACGTCTCCCAAGGGAGGCGCGCCCCCCCCCAGGTTGAGAGAACCCTTGCCCTACAGTGTCTCTCAACCACTGTGTCGCGTGGTACAGATCCAAGTGTGCCGGAAAAGTGTGACGAAAATGCAGTCATAATGAAATTTAAACGGTATCAATAAAAGTACAAAAATTCGAATAGTATTGTGATGATAAATCATAAACGAATCGTCTGTCATCGTCATTTTTAATTTTTAAAAAATATACCGTGTTAAATGCCTTATCTTAAAAGTAAGAATTCATTTGGATTCAAAGTTTGGAAGAATAACCCGCAAAATTAAGAACCCGGACATTCGCACCACGAGTATTCTTCGTTCCTCGGGTCAGATACTCTGGTGGGTGTATGGAATTTTAAAGAAACGATAAATCGTTTCCTCAATAATATACGATTCTGATCGTAAAAAAGTTAATAACATAAAGAACAACAAAAGTCGTTATTTTCAAAAGAAAAAAAATCATTGTAAAAACACTAGCTTCTTCGCTTGGCTCAGAAACTGAAATTGACCAAACGAAATTCAATGAAAATATGAATATAACTATACAAATATATTAAATTAAATAAAAACTACTAATTTCATAAAATTTTGACTTTAACCGACTATAAAATTAAAAATGTATTGAATGGTATTTTTTCAGAGCCCTGAGAAATATGTATGTAAGGGTAAGTTACTATTAAACTTTCATTTTATAATTATTCAGAATTTAAAACTTATAAAGATCGACATATTTTTGAAATCCCAAAAAGTAAAAAAAAAAAAAGGACTAGATGGACTGATTGCGGGTGTACCTATATAATTTTGGGTAAACTATTTTTATTATTGACTCACTTGGGGTACAATAAACTACTGTTTACGAAGATAAATTATTTTTTTCGAAAATCGGTTCTAAGCAATGCTCGGACGATGGTTTTCATTGGTTATTGATTAGTAAGAGAATAATTTTGTGCGCTTACAACACTTATGATAAAAAATTGACCAAAGGGATTTGATTAAAAATGGAAATAAAAGAAAATCTATATTTGATCAGTGAAATACGTTGATTTATTTCCAAAGTGATTCATATACAAGATGAATTAACATCACAGAATAAAACGGTCTCGTGGTTTACAATTTGCGCGATGTTGAAATTCATGCGAAATCGACACGTGCCCTTTGAGCAGAAGTAATTTAAAACAAATTCGTTATCGGAGGCGTGTTCACAAAGTTTTTTCCGATTGATGTCTTTGTGGTATCGAATGGAACTTCATAATCTTTGAAATACAAAATATCCTCGTGGAAAAAATAATTCTGTCCGCCGACTAACACATTATTATTATGTCGATAGTAACGTGTCTACCAGAAATATCGTATTTCATCGGACACAAGTCAGGATGTTTTCTTCGAGCACGAAAACTCGGTCTCAAAATTATTTTTTCTACTTCCGTGCGCTTAGCGGTTTTCTGAACCCCCTGTCTCCACCGTACTTCATCGTGTACTATATATATATATATATATATATAAGTGTGTGTTTATAAGTACACAAAGTCAGGGTCGGTCTTAGGTAGATTAGCGCGCCGTGGATGAAGAGAATTAATGCGTCCCCTCTTGTTGAAGTAAAGCATTAATTTACTAAGTAAGCCATGTGTTTCCCGACTTCTTTTAAATGTAAATCTTCATCGCACTATAAACGATAAAAATATTTTAAAAAGTTTATTAACAGTAAAATAATATTTTTTTGTATTTCAACGATTAAATTGTGTCTAAAAAACGAGTTTCATGTATCCTTATTTTAATTCGGTGCAATCTGAAATAACAGATGCAAATAATGTGTGCTTGTTTTCTATGCAATATCTTATGATTAGAAAGTTACAATGTTACTACTGCACGGATTTATTTTTCTCCGTTATCGATATTTTGATTTTATTGTGGCACAAATTACTCTGTTGAGAACACAAACACAAGAGCGATTTTAAAATTTTTTTAAATTGTATTTTGATCACACAGTGCCCGCATAAACGCGTTAAATATACTCGCACACGCTTGCTATACACCTGCTTAATCGCGATGCAAAAATTTCTAAAAACTTTAAATCGTTCTAAAACCTAGAGTTTAGCATTAATTGAATTTTTAGATTCTGAGCGAAGTAAAGAAGCTAGTGTTTTTACAATGATGTTTATTTTTTTAATTATTTATTTTTTCTGTATACAACTTTTCGTATAGAAATACTTGTCCAAAAGTTTCAATCAATAACTTTTTGAAACCGGATTTGCCTCTAGATTGTACTTTAGAGAGGTCATTTTTTGAATTTGTCAATTCTTCAATTTTTTCAGAATTTTATGAAAATTTAAACATAGGTAGAAAATCTTATAAAAAAAATTTTGGCTTAAGAAAATTTTGAAAATGTGAAAAAAAATTTTGGACATTTTTCGAATATTTTTTTTTTTCTTATATTATTAACTTCCTTCGTTCAGAATCGTTTTACTGAAGAAATGATTTATCGTTTCTTTAAAATTTAATACGCCCGTCAAAAGAATACCACCCGTCGTGCGTAGTACACACATCGTGCGAAGTATGTCCGGCTCTTTAATTTTGATATTGAAATTTTTATTTTTCACCGTTTTAGTTAACAATATTCTTTTTCAGAATATTCTTATTAATTTAATTTTAATAACTTATTTTTAACCTATTTATGTCACTTAACATAACTTGACTAGTTAAAAAAAAAAAGAAAGTAATTTGCCTAGTCTTGGTGCCGGCCATTAAAACTAATAAACTCATTTGTGCCGTAGATAAAAATATTAATTTATTTCATAAAAAGGTAATTTCATTAGTGTTATAAATTGTCCATAAAAATATTCAAACGTACGCATTGTACTCGTGGACAAGTCTCCGAGGGATACTCTATATTTTAATATTTCATGAGCGATTAAAAATAATAACGTTCGCGACGTAGAAACCTCATAGGTCACACTCAGAAGTCATTAAATTTAAAAAAAATATATTTAACAATATATGTGTGAGTGTGTGTGTGTGTGTGTGTGTGTGTGTGTGTGTGTGTGTGTGTTTGTATTTTCTGCGGTAACACATAGGTCGTATGTCGGGCACAACATAGACATATAACGACCTTGAACTTGTTTAAATAAATAAAAAAAAATGTTTAACAATATTTGCTTTTTGCAGTAACACGGGAGTCGAACGTTGAACATGATGACACAACGCGTCCATTGATAATAATTTTTTAAATATTATGTTGCGCACGGCATTAAGCCACGTTCACGTAATATCCTCGCTTTAGGAGGATAATATCTATTAAAACACCACTCGCTCGTACGTTATCTCATTAAATAACAAAATAGAAGAGATTTAGCCATAGATAATACACATAATGCATAGGACATTCCTATGTAAATTGCACATAGGATAGCTTACAAAAAAGAGCATCAAAATAAAACACCATACATTCGGTTATAACCATTCTAGTGATATCAAAATAAAAAAAGGCAGGACATACTTCGCACCTTGGGTATTCTTTGCTCCATGAGTCAGACACTGTTGGTGAGTGTGATGCATTTTAAAGAAACTTTTCTTTCATCTAATAAACAAAGGAAGGAAAACAAAAATTAATGAAAAAAGTGTTAAAAAAAATTAACCAAAATTTTTTTTCACATTTTCAAAATTTTGTCGCGTTAAAATATTTTTTATATTATTAGATTCTGAACGAAGTGAAGAAGCTAGTGTTTTTACAATGATGTTTATTTATTTATTTTTTTTTTTTTCTGTATTCAACTTTTCGTATAGAAATACTTGTCCAAAAGTTTCGATCAATAACTTTTTGAAACCGGATTTGCATCTTAATTGTACTTTAAAGAGGTCATTTTTTGAATTTCTCAATTTTTCAATGTTTTTTTTGGAAAAAACTACCTAAAATTTGACAAAAACGACTCGGAAACCATCATTTTTTGATCAGAATTTTATGAAAATTTAAACATAGATAGAAAATCCTATAAAAAAGATTTTGGCGCAAGAAAATTTTGAAAATGTGAAAAAAAA
>JAIPRM010012571.1:0-12025 GCA_025469315.1 Stegophylla sp. TES_Ste_2020 | reverse complement strand
TCAAAAAGTTATTGATCGAAACTTTTGGACAAGTATTTCTATACGAAAAAGTGTTAACAGAAAAAAAAAAAAAAGAAAAAAAAAAGTAAACATCATTGTAAAAACACTAGCTTCTTCACTTTGTTCAGAATCTAATAAATCAAAATTAAAAACTATAGGTTGCTATTCAGAAACTTACATAATTTTTTTTTTTTTTTTTCAAAACTTAGTTCTATAAAGAGAATGATTGGGAAAAAAATTGTTTTTATCATCTTATTAAAAAAACAAAAGTGCATATAGCTCCAGTATGGTTTTTCAATAGATATTATAGGTAGGTTGTAGTTAAAATCGGAATAATATGCTATTTCTTATTATAATGTATATATATATAACACACATTATATGCGTTTTACATTATTCGATTGTTTTTATGGCAGTAGCTGATGAAAGTGAATTGTATTTATCTTCTTATTTAGGTTTATTGTATTGTTTTTAAAGAAAATAATTATCTTCTAATCAAAAACCAAATAATTAGAATAAACCGAAGTTGTATGTATAATTTGTAACATAAGTGAATACTGAAAATCAACACATCTAAGCATGAATCTAAGCACGAAAGTAATATTTCTTAATGCCCAAGTAAGTAGGTATGTAGGTAATTATAATTGTATAATACATCCGTAAATGTATCACAAATTTTAATTGTTTGATTATCATTTTAAGGGTAAAATATACCTAACACTAAACTTTAAATAAAAATATTGTATAGGTATCGTATTTGTATTTCAACAAGCATAATATTTTAGGTGCACTATAGCCTATATTTAACTCAAATTACATTATAAAAAACTTTTAGATGTTTTATTATTTCTTTATATATATCTGATATTGATTTAACGAATTTATATACAGGTATTTAATATTATAATATTATTTGTATCAAATGGTACCTATATTAGTATAGTTATAAAAATTTTATTATAAATATCTTTATATCTTAATAATTATACCTTCGATTACTCTAAAATATTTTTAATAATTACCTACATACAGATAATGATCAACATTTACATCGTGAATTAGTTGTATGGATGAATATAATAATTAGTAATCTTTGACCCGGATTTATTTTTATAAAAAACAAGTAATCACATAGTTAAATTAGACATCATATTTGAAATAATATGCAACACTTTTGGTCTAAGATAAAACAATGATAAAATAGTACAAACAAACTAGAACATTAGTACATTTGAACAACAAAATACCACGTCTGCAACGTGTCACGCACTAAACAACACTAAATAACGAGTGGTATTAACAGGCATCGTGTGTATTACAGCTGTTCGACGTATGAGTGTCGTGTTCAGTTCACTGAAGGTAAAAGTTTTTAATTTACATACATAAGTAAAATACAATATATATTAAATGCATAAACGTTTACAACGAGAATAATAAATAGAATAAGATATTTTTTCAACCAGAAATTACATAAAATACATACATATATTTTCGATGTTGAATTAATAAAAATAATTAAGCAAATAAAAATCATGGTGTAATTATAATTAAAACATTTTTTATAACTTATAATAATTCAGTAAATGTTAATCGCTACTATATTTAATCCAATAAAATATTATCACCGCGTACATTTTTAAAGATAAAATATATCTAATAAATTATGTACTTATTAAATATTATTATATGATAATCAAAAGACGTATACTTGCTTCTATAGTCTGTTATAATAAAATGAAAAAAAATTCGGTATATTTTTCATCTTCGGTTAGGATACATATGTGGAATTAAAATCTTCCACCGAAATATCCTCAATGTAATTCTATATCCTATATCCATGTAAATTTCATAAAATCGGCCTAATCAATTATTTTTTATATGAGTTTATATGAGTACAAGTATGTAATTTTATGCTTAATGAATTCCGTGAAAATGCGAACTTTAAGCGGTTATATGATAAAAAAAAAAAAAAAAAAAATACGATTTTTGAGATTTTTTCAGTACCGTTAGAAATACATACAAGTATATTTGTATTAAATTTTCAGGTCTTAATATTCAGACATTAAAATTTTATGAAATAAAAACTTATAAAACGAGATATTTTCAGTATTATCAAAGTTTTGTGTTATCTCAATAGAGATAAAATATTTTTGAAGATAACTGTGCGATTATTTTAAGTATTCGGTGTGAATTTCAAGTTTCTAGCTCTAATATTTTTTTAAGTTTTGTTAAAAACTAAAATCAAATTCATACAAATTCCGGTTATGGCATATTTTACCGTTTTTTTTTATTATTTTTGGATAGACTTTCCGTAAGCTTGGAAAAAGTATTGAGAATTTAAAAAAATGACCTTCTAAAAGTACCAACTAGACGCAATTTGCTATCTAAAAAGTTACTGGTCAAAACTTTTAAACCAATATTTTAAACCAAACTTTATACCCAGAAAATTATCTCTATAGATAAAAAAAAAAAAAACACAGATTTATAAAACCAATAAAATTCTCTCTCGGAATCTAAAACTATATCTGAACTACGATCAAGGAAAAAATCATTTGAAGCGAAAAAAGTGTTAGAAAAAATTACAAAATTCGTATTATTGTTTATCTAAGTTTTAGATTTTTATAGTTTGTATTAAAAAAAAGTTTTAATCAAATTTTGGCTGGTTTTTCCCAAATATTGAAAACTATGAAGAATTTCAAAATATTATCTCTTTAAAGTTTAAAGGAACATCTAGAGCATAATTTTGATTCAGAATGTTACTGGTCAAAATTATAGGCAAGCATTCAACACGAAAGTGTTCACAGAAAAAAAACATCATTGTAAAAACACTAGTTTTTTCGCTCTACACAGAATCCGAGAGTACAATTTTAGAAAAAAATAATAATTACTTGAAAAATTCGCCATTATCTTAATGTTGCAAAAATGTATTTTGGGTAAAATGTAAGATGTAGGGAAAATAATCAATTGTTGTACCAAAGTACGTTATTTTAACATTTTAATAATATGTATTTTGAAATAATGCCGTTGATCAAAGTTTAAGTAACACAATAAATACATTTTAATAACCAGACTTACTTCGCACTAGGGTATTCTCGACTTATCGGGCAGGATACACTTAGTGCATGTGTTGATTTGTAAAGAAATGGTAAAAATCCTGAGCGGCGTTTCAGTTAATTGTACAGAACAATACTTATCACTTTTATATAGATTATGTTAAGCAATTGTAACACATTTGCATTAAATTTGAAATTCTTTTATGATGATATTGTTGATATATTCAGGATTAAAGAAATATTACTTTAGGAATAATGACAGAATAATTCATGTCGAGAGAATGATCACTTTTGCCGTTTTTGAATTTAAAACATGTTTAATTGTAAGTAGAACCAAAAGTTTATCAAGGGAAGAGAAAGGGATTAAAAATAATCATAGATTTAGACAATAGTAGGTAGGATCAATGATTCATAATTATTAAATGTGCTTCATATTCAGAACCAATCTTAGGTAAGCCAACATAGGCAAATTTAATTTACGCAGCACCTATTTAATAATCGGTTTCTTTGGGGTAGTAGGGAAAAATAAATATTAAAATAATTGATTTGGTTCATTCGAAATTTGCCGTCCTAGGCAGTTGCTTATTTTTCTATGGCGTTAAGCCGACCCTGTTCATATGATTAGACAAAAAAATTACATCATTCATAGCACCGTCAAAATACAATATTAGGTACGGTGACTGATCAGCCGACAAAATAAATAAACATCACATACAGCAACGGCATAAAAAAACTATCATCAACTCAGAAAGTAAAAAATAGAAAACCAGAAATACTTGGCGCCATAGATATTCTTTGTTCTTTAGGAGGGACGAACGTAGTGAGTGTATTACATTTTAAAGAAACGATAAATCTTTTCTTCAACGAAACGAATCTGAGCGAAGCTTCAGTTAATATAAGACAAATAATCTATATTGACATCTTAATTGATGATAAACATTATTACCTACTATAACAAAAATTTTTATACTTTACTCACCCTACTTTAACACCAACATAAGGAAAAACATGTAAGAAAATTTTTTTAGAATTTTTTAAGTTCACATATTAAAGAAGTGTCTACTTCGCACCTTGGGGTGTTCTTCGCACCTCATGTGGGATAATCCTGAAGGTGTATTGAATTTTAAAGAAACTATAAACCATTTCTTCAATAAAAAAATTCTAAACGGAGCTTCAACTAATACACAATAATAATTATCAATTTAGAAGCATTGAACTTAAATGTTGAAGTAAATATTGTTTTATTACAAAACACATTCATGAAAAACAAAAATTTATTTTCATACTTTCTCTTACACCAAATGAATACTCACTAAATAATTTCAAATTACAATAAAATATAAACTTCACAATTAAATAATAAAAGGACTCTAACTATCGTAAATCAACATTAATTCACAATAACATAATTAGTGCTAATGTCATATCACCTCTGGTCAGTCTCGATTGAAAAAAGTTCAAAATATTTAGTTTACTGAGTAAAATTTGAACTCAGTACTGTCACATTCAAATTAGGCGCCTTAACCTGTAGATCATAAGAACAGCGTTGAAACCTATAGAAATAGTAGGTATTTAATTACAAAAACCGGACTTACTGAATTTTCAAAATAGAAAAATTAGAACACTATTGATGTACTTGGATTTTAATTCACACTATTACATTCAGCGTCGAAAAATACATAAGATAGTGAAAAAATATTATATTTAACAAACTTTTAGAGTGTTAACTAGAAATACACTATAAAATTTGTTCGTACTTTCTCCGATATTTTTAATTAAAACCTTGTAAAATGTTAAATTATTCATTCACCCGAAAAAAATTTTATCGCACAAAAAATAATCTCCATGAAATTTTCCACTTATGTACCAAGTTTCAAAAAGATTAGTTGAACCGCTTTTATGTACGTTAATCTGTGTAATTTTAGGTAAAATTAACGAATTTTGGCAAAATTCTAATTTCAAACGATTATAGAAAAAAAGTTGACTTCTAATTTTTGAGATTTTTTCAGGTTAATTAGACACATATGTGAATGAGATCATACTAAACTTTCAAGTCTTAATATCAAGAATTAAAAATTTCATTACATAAAAACTAACAAAAAATAAGAAAATTCCAAAATTTTAAAAATGCCGTACTTAATTTAAAATTGATCAAATGTTTTTGAAATTTTTATGAAGTGTTTTAGTAAAATTTTTTAGTAGTTGGTAAAAGTTTCAAGTTCTTGTTATATTATTTTCGAAGTGATGTTAAAAAGCAAATTTTAATTTTATAAAAATTCCATTAATTTAAATTAAGAAGTTGTTGTCAATTTTTCGATAGATTTTCCGCGTTCATGAAGAAAATATTGAGAAATTTGAAAATTATATCTTTAACGTACCATCTGGGTGTGATTTCAGATCCATAGAGATATGATCGAAACTTATGGACAAGTACTTTTATATGACAAAGTGTTCACAGAAAGAGAAAAAAAATTAATTAAAGAAAGATCATAGTAAAATCGTGAGCTCCTTCGCTCTTCTCAATAACTAAAAAAAAAAAAAAAATACTTTCGATTACTGTCTATCTAAATTTAAATATTCATAAAGTTTAGAATAAAAAAATGTTTTTAAGGTGTATTAGTCACATATTGAGTAGTTTTTCATAAATTCTAGAAAAATTTATAAAAATGTATACCCAAAAGTAAATTCTTAACATAAATTCTAATTCAAAAAGTTACTGGTCAAAATTTTTGGAAAATTATTAGATTCTGAACGTAGTGAAAAAGCTTATGGTTTTACAATGATGTTTTTTAGATTCTGAACGAAGTGAAGAAGCTAGTGTTTTTACAATGATTTTCTTTTTTCTTTTTTTTCTCTGTAAACACTTTTTCCAATAAATACTTGTCCAAAAGTTTCAATCAGTAACTTTTTGAAACCGGTTTTGTCTCTAGTTGGTACTTTATTAAGGTCAATTTTTGAATTTCTCAATTCATTTTTTTTATTTTTATTTTTTTTTTTTTTGAAAAATTGCCCGAAATTTGATAAAAAAGACCCAGAAATTTTGGTAATTGCGTATTTTGCCGTTTTTTGTCAATTTTTCGACAGTTTTTCCCTGTTTTTGGAAAAAGTATGGAGAAATTGGAAAAATGATCTCTCTAAAGTACCATTTGAGTACGATTTTGGTTCTATAGAGATACTGATCGAAACTTTTGGATAAGTATTTCTATACGAAAAAGTGTTTCCAGAAAGAGAAAAAAAAAATAAACATCATTGTAAAAAAACATAAACTAAGAAACTTCATTCAGAATCTAAAAACACTGGATTTGTCAAAATATATGAAAGCATTATTATTATGTTCAAACTAATTATCCCATTTAATTTTATTAAATAGTTTTATTAGTTATAACCAGGGCTGGCTTGGCTTCGTGCGAAAAATCTTTGAGGTGCTTAATTAATAAGGTATTTAGGAGTTATTTTGAGGCGAGTCTGAGACAGTCTTATTTGAAGCATATCGATGATTCTGAATTATTAGATAAATACCTACTTGTACTTATGAATGCATGAAATAAATAAATAACAAGTGCATATAATTTATAAATATGTATCAGCGACGGGTGGATATTAAACAAGTAATTAAATAACCAAGTACCATAAAATTTTTTAAAAATTTTGTATGTATTTTTATCGGCATAGTAAGTATATACCTGTAGATTGAATAATAATAAATTGATAAAATATTATTTTCAATATATTTATGTAAATGAATTTAGTATTTTACAATACTTATCAAAACAAAATATTTTAGGTGTAAGGAATGGGTTGAGTAATAACTTAGGAATAACAGAAATATTTAAAAATCAAAAAGCTAAACTTTTATCCGGCTTCAGTGAAGCTAAAATAATAGATTATGAATCTAGCACTCTTATGTATGTATGTATGTTCCACTGTAGCGTCTAAAGTTGTATGTATGTCCACTGTAGACTCTAAACTATTCATCCGATTTTGATGATTGAGGTGTCAACTGATTTGTCACTATGGACCAGATAACATAGGCTACATTTTAACCGACTTCAACAATAGAAGAAATCGATTTCACCTGATAAACCCTGATTTTAATTATATAGCGGATACGAAATAGGTATCGTTCTCTAGTGGTGAAACTCGCAAGTATTACAGCGTGAACTATATGTACGTAATTAGTCCGGCCGCAGCAATACGCAGCACGCACGCCGTCCATTTTCCGTATCGACACCCCTATAATCTCAAATCATAACTTTTGCAACAATTCATTTAAATAACTTCCGTCTTCAATACCACGTACCATAAACCTATACCATAAACAGGACCATCAGACCGGAATCAAAGCACACAGAAAAAACCGAAACACCAAAATGACACCAATGACCGCAATACTTATTAGTTGTTTTATCACGAATGTCCTGGTCTATAATGTTTAATTATTAAATATGTATTACTCATACTATTATATCACTCGTCTTTTTGTGGTCGCATAACAGGTTAAAACAGAAAATATTTAAATCAAATAAAAGTTTAAAAACTATAACCCGACTATGGAAAAAAATATTAAAAGGTAAAGAAACAATGTGCTGTTCGATATTATCATCTTATTGAGTAAAACAAGTAATTTGATTTTTCTAATTATGAATATAAATAATAAAAAGATAATCCTCTTTCACTTCTACATTAATAGCATTATAATTCAATTCAAATGCTGAGCTGTACATTGTCAAATACAGAATTAAAAAAAAAAAAAAAAATGAAACCTGACTATATGAAAAAACCAAAAGGTAAGAAACAAGTTAAGTTTTAATTACTGTTACATCCTTATTATTAAGTAAGATTAATCTTTTATAATTTAAATCTTCCATCAGTTTGATATCATAACATAACAATCATAACAATTTAATTTATCATTCTTGTACATTAGGTTATTCTTGTATATAAAACTAAAATGCTTGCTTTTTGTAGTTGACAACGTACGACAGTTATTAGAATTACATAATTAGGAATATCTAACATACCAAATGACTTTTTTTACTCAATAAGACGATGGTATCATACATGGTGTTTTTTCCGTAGTCGGTTAACAGTTTTTTAATCATTAATTTTATTAAATATTAATCAAGTAATGTAGTCTGATGACTGTAGTTTTTGATTTTTGACCTTGCTTCCAACTCTTACAGTTTTATTTTTGCAATCACCCTTGTTCATAACAGTGGCGGATTCAAGGGGGTAATAGGGTAAATAATAAGCTCCATTGAGCTTATTATATAAAAATGTATTACATTGTGACTTGTGAGAAATACTACTTTTATTCAACGTTATAACGATAATGAATTTTAATTACCCCCCCCCCCTTGAAAAATTTCTGGATCCGCCCCGGGTTCATAACACATATTTAAATAACTGAGCGGGTATAAAAATTTAGTTTACTGTAGACCAGTAAAATCGTATAGGTATTACGAATGTCAAAAACGTACTAAATTACGTATTAAATACCCTATGGCCTATAACTTGTTTTTGCCAAAAGGCCGCGACGTCTTTCAATGCGCTGAGTTCTGTGCTATGGCACAATTTGCACTGCCTTCAAGATGACCCTGGATCAAACTTTTGATCTTTTATTATTAACGGTATATCACAATATGCAAATGTCCTAATTTCTCAAACACACCGAAAAAACTATAATAAAAGAAACGATAAAACTCGAAATAAATTTTACAAAATTATTACATTTAATAGTTGAGCAAAGCAATTCACAACCCCGGGTACGCGTACCTCCGGAAGTACGCAAAATTAAATGCATAATGACGAAAAGAGTTGAATTTGATTTATTTAAATAGTTCATTTCGGAAACATGCAATTTATGTTATTAAAATTGAAAATCTTCAGTCATACAAATAAAAAAAAATTTAATCATCGACTTATTTTATCGATCCATATATAGATTATAGACAATAGAATGTACATTCTATATAAATATAAGCGGCGGTGATGGTGTGCAACCATATGTTTGCTATTTTTACATTATTGCAGTATTACTATTTTGTATTTATACATTAAAAGAGCAGTTATGTAAAAAAAAGTTTAAAAGTTATAATGATTATTCATGAGAGGTACAATATAACAAAATATTTAACTTAAAGGTACAAAGAAAAAAAGGTTAGTAATCGTTAGTCTAGCATATAAAATTGGATCGAATATGGTCAATCAAATAGATGTAAAAACTCTAGTATGGATTACATAATTTAAGAACGAAACAAATTTTTATTTCTACATCAATTTTGTTTAACAAAAAATAAGAAATATGCATACGAGATTCGTGTCAAATTACGAAATAATATTTCACAGAAACTAATAATGTTTAGACAGTTAAAAAAAAAAATTAGAATACTTATTTATGAACCACAAACTTTTAAAAAATTCGGAGGTACAACACATCATGGTTATTCTTCACTCCTCGGATAGAATAATCTTGATGGGCGTGATAAATTTAAAACGACCAATCCGATCATTTTTTCAATATAACGATTGTGAGCAGAGCTTCAGTTAATTATTCGGTATATACACAGTAATAATTGTAAGTTTTATACTGAGTATGTCCTATGTTTAATAATTATAATTTAATAACAGAAAAATCCATGTCCATTACATTACTCCAGTAAATATGATCAACTTTACCTTGTTTTGAAATTTTAAGCTTTAATAATTAAAAATATTCCATAATCGGTTAAAAAAAAGTAAAATATATACTCATACTATGTAAAATTGTATACAATTTTCTGTCTTAAAAATAAATAAATTGAATATGTTAAGTATTAATAAGAAAAAAAAATTAGCTGTTATTTGGATTAACTGTAATCTAAGCCAGTCTAAACGTCTGTAAAATAATATTCACTAAGCCAACTTTTACGAAAACACCACATGTTGAAAAACACTTGAGGAATCTTTTCATAAGAGAAATTTCTTTCAAATTAAGAATTAAATGTTTCAAAAGATTTTAATTGAAAATAAATCATTATTTTAAGTAAATGTGACCAATTTCATACAAAATCTAACTTTAAACGGTTATATAAAAAAAAGCTGATTTACGATTTTATTTCAAATTTATTAGATATATATGTAAGTAATGCTAAAATATCAGCTAATACTTTCAAGACTTCAAAATTGTATTATATACAAACTTATAAGAAATAAGGTTATTCCAAAATTCTATATTTACCTCAGAAGTGGTCAAACTGTTTTGAATTTTTTTTCTCGTCTGCACAACAATATTGTTTACAATCTGAGAAAAATTCTAGTTTTTAGCCTTATTTTCTAATTATTATTTTCTAAATTACTAAAAGTAAAATCGATTCCATGAAAACCTCATTTATGGTATATTTTGCCATTTTACTTAATATTTCAACAGTTTTTCAAAAAAATATTAAGAATTATGAATAATGACCTCTATAAAGTACCACCGGCATTTGTTTTCTGATCTATAAAGGTGCTGTATGTAACTTATGGACAAGTATTTCTCTTCAAAAAAAATGTTTCCGTAAAAATAATAATGAAAAAAAGAAATAAACATCATTGTAAAAGCCTTAATTTAAATTAAAAAAAAAAAAACCGGACATACTTCGCACGATGTGTATTTTTCGTATCTCGAGTGTGAAGCTTCAATAAAACGATTCTGAGCGAAAGCTTCAAATAATATATAATAATAATAATTGGCGATAAGGATATATTTTAACAACATAATATTCAATAAAGTTGGGTATTCAATATTTTCGCGCGCGCGTGTGTGTGTGCGCAAGCGCGGGTGTACATAAGGTGATAAAATATGTCTTAATAAAAATGAAAAATGCAATAAAAACCTATTTTTATAAATTAACAAATGGTCAACCTTTCAGTAATTATTTTAATGGGCATTTTGGTTTTTTAATAAGAATCCCTCGGTTTTGAGCTATTTAAAGCTATTTTTTAAAGAATTAACTTTTTTTCCAATAATAGGTACATCGAATAAAATTCACTAAATTTTTTCAAATGTCCAGAAATATTCCAATATTATTAATTAGTAATTAAGTAATCCATGTTTATTTTTATTTATAGTATTTAATATTTATAGTAATTTTTCTGATTTTTTTCCATAAAAACCTTGTACATTTTTTAATTATTTGTCCATGAAATATTTTCATACACTAAAATATTTTAAAATGTTTTTTAACTAATATAATTCTTCATCTATGTAACATGTTTCATAAAGATCGTTTTAACCAATTATTTTTTATATGCGTTTAAATATGTAATTTTATGGAAAACTAATGAATTCCATCAAAATACTAACTTACAACAATTATAAAGAAGAGTTGACTTACAATTTTCAAGATTTTTTTTAAGACCGTCAGTTATACATATAAGTATATTTGTATTAAATGTCCAGCTCTTAATATATCTTAAAATGTCCATACATTAAAATTTTATGAATTAAAAACTAACAAAAAATGAGAAATTTCCGAAATTTTCAAAATGTAGTACTTACCTCAAAATTGGTCAAATGTCTTTGAAAATTGTGTGTGATATTTGTGTGACTTTTTTAATAGTTGGTGAATGTTTTAACTTTCTAGCTCCATTATTTTGAAAGTTTTGTAAAAGATAAAATCGAATTTACGAAAATTCGGGTTATGCCGTTTTTTGTCAATTTTTGGGTAGTCTAGGCTTGCGCTTAGAAAAAGTATTGAGAATTTAGAAAAATAACCTCCTAAAAGACAATATCTTGACAATATTTCTGATCTATAGAAATACTGATCAAAACTTTTGGACCAGTATTTCTATCCGAAATCGTGCTTCCACACATACTAAAAAGAAAAAAAAGCGGACATACTTCGCACGATGGGTGTACTTCGCACGACGGGTGGTATTCTCTTGACGGGCGTATTAAATTTTAAAGAAACGATAAATCATTTCTTCAGTAAAACGATTCTGAACAAAGG
>JAIPRM010012570.1:0-12026 GCA_025469315.1 Stegophylla sp. TES_Ste_2020 | reverse complement strand
CTTGTTGTAGGGAAATTATATCGTCGGTAGAACGGATACGCATGAATATTTTCATATCATCCGCAAAAAGTAAAAATTTACATGTGCTGAAACATTTATTTAAATCGTTCATAAATATTAGAAATAGTAGAGGGGATAAATGACCCCCTTGTGGAACTCCCGATGTTACCTTTATAATACTATTAGAAACAGAATTATTTATTTTAACTAATTGTGAACGTTCACTTAAATACGATGAAAACCACGACAATAGTGGGTTTCTTAGGCCATAATTATATTATAATTTAGCCAGAAGAACACCATGGTCTACTTTGTGAAATGCTTGACAAGGTTTTGATTGCGATTGCGATGAAACCAACGGCGTCTGTGCCATAGTGTAAAGCGCATTGCTCTGTACGCTCTGTATCGAATATACTTTTATATACGATATTAATATATTATTATTATCATTCAACGAATCCAACGAGTGGAAACAAAATTGTCAACTAAAAAACGTTTGCTTTGGTTTAATATAGGGACTTAGAAACGTTCGAATGCACGAGTTTGTTTGTACTCGAATTATTTACTCCTGTAAAACTTTTGTTACACCATGTGATTATTATTATTATTATTGTATTATACGCTTTTACTATACGTGCGCATAAAGTGACTCGCATCCGAGTAGGTGGGATGTAATAATTCGAACACGTTGACGATCGCTAAGGTTTTACACGGGCAAATACCTACCGCCCGGGAACAATATAATAAACACACGGTATTTATGTGTGTGTGTATATATACAATAAAAATCTTTGTTTCCCATTTCCGCGCATTTTGTGTGCGCATTTTCGCGGGAACTATAATAGCTTTGTAAACATTCACGCGTAATGTAATCCGAGATCGTGTACGAACGCAGTCAACGCGAAAAATATAAAATAGTCGTAAACGTCTACCCCGACCCCTGGGCACGTGATTATCGATAATAGTGTTGTTGTTGTTGTTGTCGCTGGTGGCCATTTTTGTCGCAAAAGACCAAAAGCGTATAATATAATATTATAATAATATCGAATGTCGTAAAACTAAAGTTCCTTTTTTTTTTTTATTTTATCGGAAATCTTTTTCGAACATTGAAAGTGATATTTTATATAAGCCCCCACGCGTCACACACAAATGCACGTACGCACTTGAATAATATTATAAGCTTTAAATAATAATAATAATAATGAAAATATGTAATCTGCAATCTATCAAATTGTTTTTTTTTTTTTTTTTTTTTTGTTATAAATCCGTAGATTTGTTTGTTGCAGCTCTCTATGCCTCTCTTTCGTTACACAATTCCTTCAGGTCTTTGTAATTTATTTCTCTTATTCGTATCCTGCATCATCTGTGTCATGTATTCTGTTCTTGGTCTTCCCCTTGCAATGTATCCCTTAACATCTCCTTCAATTATTTTCTTTAATAAACTTTCAATATGTAGCCTATCATCCTGCCTCTTTTTGCTTGGATGTTTTTCCATATTTGACGTTGTTCATTTATTTTATTCAGTACTTCCTTATTCGTTACACTCTCGGTCCATGGTATTTTAAGCATTTTTCTGAAGCACCACATCTCAAAGGCTTCTAGCCTATCAAATTGTATATATTATTATATACTGGACTATTTATATTATTCCATTTATGTGATGGACATTATATAACTTCCCAATGTGGCGAAAACGCGTTACGCGTAAAATTCATTTTGTGGCGCCCATGTATGATTCGTCGATATTAGCATTTATCTAGAGAAGAATATTTTCGATTACATGACATATCCCTGTTTGTAGGGCACCGCGAGTGACGAAAAGTTACAGGGACTCGGAATTTCGATTTTTTTAATAGTAATTTCTTTATCATACCCCGAAAACAAACTTATTTTTAAATTTGGTAATATGAACGTTCAAGGTCTAAATTCGATTCGAATTCGGGTTTTATAAAAGTATTGTGGATTTTAAATTCTGAATGGAGCAAAGAAGCTAGTGTTTATACAGTGATGTTTATTTATTTATTTATTTTTTTTTTAGATCCTGAGCGGAGTGACGAATGTATTGGTTTTACAAATCAATATTGTGTTTTATTTTGTATGTATCTAAGTATCTAAGCACGATTTCGGGTAGAAATATTGGTCCAAAAGTTTCAATCAGTAACTCTATAGATCTATATCAAAATTCTCAATAATTTTTCAGGCGTATTGAAAAACTACTCAAAAATTTGCAAAAAACGGTAAAATACCATAAACGTACTTCATAAAAATTTCAAAAACATTTAACTTATTTTAAGATAAGTACAGAACTTAAAAAATATTGGAAGTAGCACGTTTTTTTATTAAGTTTTTATTTCATCCAATTATAATGTCTGAATATTAAGACCTGAAAATGTAATAAAGATATATTCATATGTATTACCAACGGCAATGAAAAATCTCGAAAATCGTCAGTAAATTTTTTTTATAACTATTTAAAGTTAGTGATTTGATGGCATTTATTTAGTTTTACATAAAATTACATACTTGAACGCATATAAACATAACTGGTTGTGCCGATCTTTATGAAACGTGGTGCATAGATAAAAAATTACATTGGGAATATTTTGGTTGAAGAAACATTTTTACAGAATAATATTAAAATTTGTACAAGGTCCTTATCAAAAAAAATCCGAAAAATTTACTATAAATATAAAATTCAATAAATAATTTACTATAAATAAAATGGACATGGATTGCTTTGTTATTACTTATTAAATAATTATTGGATGATTACTGAACATATGAAAAAAAGTAGTGAATTTTATTCGACTGTAATATTGAAAAATAAATGTGAAATTAATAAACAACAAAAAACCCAAATGTTCCCGTTAAAAAACCAAAATCCCAATTAAAAGAAGTTCGATGATTTACGAATTTATAAAAATGAGGTGTATTATTGTTTTTAATTTTTTTTTTACACATTTATTAGGTACTTAACACACAAACACACAATTATCGAGTATCCAACATAATTAAATAACATCTGTTAAATCTAACCTAATCGATAAGTATTAAATATTCGATATTAAATTGAAGCTCTGCTCAGAATCATGTTATCAAAGAAATCGTTTCTTTAAAATGTAATACACTCACCAAGAGCATCCCACACCCCCAAGGAGCGGAGAATGTCCATCGTACACGGTGCGAAGTGTATCCGGCTATTTTTTGCTGTATTTATCCGGTCGGGACTCACGAGAGACACGACGATCACACTTACGCGTGATGTTGATAATAATTATTATTGATTATTATTTGAGGCGACCGGGGCGATTAGCAAAAACATCACGTATGTCCCATTAGCTCGGCCGGACTCGCCGGTGAAAATGAGGTGACAACGTCCGTTGAACATTAGTTTATTAACCGCGCTAAACTATTATAATATTATTGTGAAGGTAAATCTATACGGCGGCAGTTGTACGCGTATTGTAATAATTATAAGCGTTGTTGTTAATATTCGTAATCGTCACAATCTACATAACTTATTTATAACAATGTTATTGTACGTCCGTGACGTTTAAGAAAAATTAATTTTAGCATATTGCAAAAAATCGATTGTTGCCCAGTGGTCAAGCCCAGTCACTGTGTTGTTTTACGTATGCTTGCAGAAAAATGTTTTGGCGCTTCCGGTTCGTGCGCGTGCGTAAGTACGTGTATTTGTGTGTGTGTGTGTGTGTGTGTGTGTGTGTGTGTCGGGTGAATGCACGTCGGAAGGCCGAGAAATCATACCCGTACGGTATATTTTAATTGCACGAGGAAAAACGAGAGTGCATTCAACTGAACGACGACGACGACGTATGATGCATTGGCTAGTGCATGTAACGAGTGCATCGTGTATATATGTGTATATTATATTATATTATTATATTATAGGTGTGGGTACGTCGGTATAAAATTTAATTTCAAGGTCCGCGGCGATGATATCGATGGCCGAGCACAGTGTTGCCGACCCCAATAAACTTTTGCATTTAAACGTACATATATTATTTCGATTATTATTATTATACTCACTAAGATAATATATATATATATATTATAATTTATAGTTGGGTATAAAAACGTGTACTGCGTATTCATGCGGAATTATGGACGAATGGACGCGTGAATGAGAGGAGGAAGGAGAAGGTTCTGTGGAGATTTCTCGCCACAGATCGATCGTTTGCATCGTACTGCAAATCCGTCGATTTTTCCGAAAAAAAGACGGTCAACATTAAAAGTAAAATTTTTTATTATATTAATTGAATTATGTTCACCACAAAAATCCGTACACAAAAACGTACATCGAATTGTCTAACAACCAAACGCAAAAAAAAAAAATTCTCTACGTACCTACAGAAAATTGTTACTTACTTCTAGTTTACCTATATGATTTTCAAAAGATTTTTATCAAGAATGAAGTTTTTAAGCTTTTTGGGTTTTATACGAATGAAGTTAAAACACTGATTTGCTGATATACTATAGTAGATTTTGATATAAGCTCACTATGTTAGTTTTTTTTTTCGAAGAGATACCAAATTTACAACAGATAAAATTTATTTTTGTGTAGGCCAATGGTTTACAAACTGTGCGTACCGCCTTCCTTGGGCGGCTCAATCGCTTTACGGGGAAGACGCAGAAAATCTGATGACTGTTAAAAGTTTTTTCATGAAATAATTTTTCTTAAAAGAAAATTGAGAAATTGAAAAATTTTGAATAATGACCTGTCTAAAGTACAATCTAGAGGCAAATCCGGTTTCAAAAAGTTGCTGGTTGAGACTTTTGGACAAGTATTTACATACGAAATAGTGTTTATAAAAAAAAAAAAAAAAAAGAATAAACATCATTGTAAAAATACTAGCTTCTTTGCTTCGCTCAGAATGTAAAATTAAAAAAAATTTACATCTTTAATTTTGAATTTCTTGCATTGATGGATAACTGGATTTATTTTGCTTGGAAATGAAATATACAGCTTTTTATAAATCATTGTGGTTTATAAATCATCATTATTATTATATTATTTTTTTGTTTGGGTTACTGAGGAGTTGATAAAAATCAAGTAGGCGTGAGTTCACACCCTGTTCCACTAAATACTTCCTCTGATTGTATTATTATATAGACTTGTTGTTGGTGATCGGCATTCCATGAATTACTTTTGTCCAGAACTTTATCAATTAATAACGCCCGTAAACGGTTTTATTCTCTTTTAATACACCGGCAATTTGCATTTTGTAATATGCAGTAATCATTAGCGTCAAGTGTACCCAAAGCGCATAGATTTGTATTGTCATCCAGAAAGTATTACAATTTTAAAACTTTTACTTTTACATTGTATTCTTATGTTATAGTTATAGAAACTGCGTAAAGTTTATGTCAACATTTGAATACAATATTATTTGAGAGCTAATGGTAAAACAGGGTTTTCGTACATTTCCCATTAACATAACGTATTTTTTGTCACTCTTACATTGAAAGTTTAATTTCCAATGCGAGTAAACGCAATGAAGTTACTCTTTTCCGTCCAGTAAGCGCCTGATGCAATATCCAAGTATTCCAATACCGCACTATCCTCGGTGCACTTTTATATGTGTCCAATTTCGTGTTCAATAAAAACATAGCTGCCTCCTAACAGTTACTGAGGCGGTTCATTTCCAGTATATAAGGACACCACCAAATGTGTGTCTACGGAAATCCTAATTCCTTAAATTACAGACCTAGCCCATGACGATCTCCCCGAAAATCCACCTCGTCACTTAAAAACGGCCCAGAGACTTAACCTAATCTCTTAATGCAATAAATAAAATTTATTTCCCCCAGCCACCAGGGTTTTGTCTACGAATGGCGTCACTCCACTGTCACAGTTTATTAAAACCATATGTTTATCATACTGATATTATATGTGTACAGATTGTATATTTAAAAAATAATGCATACATACATAGGTGTAATGACAGTGAGTACATCGGGAACTAATGATACGCGCGATTTTTTGGTTTTGCCGTATCGATGATTGTCGATTGGAATATGCGTGCCACA
Organism: Stegophylla sp. TES_Ste_2020; assembly: GCA_025469315.1. NCBI lineage: Eukaryota > Metazoa > Arthropoda > Insecta > Hemiptera > Aphididae > Stegophylla > Stegophylla sp. TES_Ste_2020. The sequence goes on along the minus strand of JAIPRM010012570.1, from coordinate 5,978 downwards.
GTAATAATTAAGGCCTTCCGCGGAATTTCAGTTCGTTGAAATAGAAATGTCACACCTGTTTATTGTTTTGTTCTTGTCTTTTATTATTCAATCAATACACTGTGTATAGGTAGTATACATAGTGATTAAAATAATATAATACGATGGTATGTTGTGCATTCTATTCGATTCTACGCCCGAACCGCACGAGAAATAAATAAAAAAAAAAAAAAAAAAACATAACGCAGTAAACAACACGGCGGCCCCATCATAGTCCACCCTCCGTCTCGCGTTCAGTTCAACGATGCGCATTTCGTGTTTATTCCACGGTCTCCTCGAGCCACTATACTAATCGCAGCGCATTTGTCGCCCGAGGTGTGTGTGTTTTCGGTATAATTACGACGACGGCTCTATATTACTTCTATTATTTCACGCCGTTTTCTATAGGAATTCGCGACATTGATCAAATAATGTAATTATCCCATAGGTGTACGTGCGTACATTACCACGTCGTCGGACGGTGGGAAACGTTTGAACTTTGACGGTATTTCTCGTATGGTATACCTTCAAACACGGATCGTTAGCGAACTGCACGTTCGCGAGAATTCGATGCTAATCGCGCGCGGTTTACCGCCGCCGATATCGTTTTAACGACGACCCATTAGACTGCGTTTGTTTTCTATGTGTACCGTAGTGTACGGGTACAGTAAATATACATGTAAATAAATAAATATATATAAATAAAAGGGCGCCCATCTGTCAAAATCAAAGAAAGTGACAACTATGAAATTTAAAAAAAAATTAAAAACTAAAAATCAACAAAGTTTTGTTTTTATTAAGTAATAAAAAGAAACATAGTAATCAGTTGATAAATTATGATTTATAAAATGCACAAAAATAATATTAAAAAAAAAAAAAAAAATGTTTGATAAAAAGTAAATTACACCAATTATGTACATATTAATAAAGAAAATCTATGCATAAATTATGTACTCAGAAGTCTGTGCACAGTAGAGTGTGATCATTAGAAAAATGTATTTATTATTACTAAAAAACGACAGTAATTTTTCTAGGGAGTAGTACACCTCTTTTTCAAAAAAGTTGACACGTCATCCTCTTGCACCCTTGTATAAATAATAAGTATATTATGGTGAACGGTCTGGTGACAATGTGGAAACATTGAAAAAAATCCGGACATACTTCGCACGATGGGTGTTCTTCGCACGCCGGAAAGAAACGATAAGTCATTTCTTCAATAAAACGATTCTGAACAAAGAAAGTTAATAATATGAAAAATAAATGAGAAAAAAAATGTTAGAAAAATGTATAAAATTTTTTTTTTACATTTCCAAAATTTTTTTGCACCAAAATCTTTCTTGTATTATTTTCTATCTATGGTAAATTTTCATATAGTTCGGATCAAAAAATGATGGTTTCCGAGTCGTTTTTGTCAAATTTTGGGTAGTTTTTTCCAAAAAAAATTGAAGAATTGAGAAAAACAATGACCTCTCTAAAGTACCATCTAGAGGCAAATCCGGTTTCAAAAAGTTGCTGATTGAAATTTTTGAACAAGTATTTCCATACGAAAAGTTGTACCCAGAAAAATAAAAAAAATAAACATCATTGTAAAAACACTAGCTTCTTCACTTCGTTCAGAATCTAATAACAACGTAGACAACATAATAATAAAGGCGTGCGCGCGCACAAACCGGTAGTCGAAAACACTGCAACGGTGTGGAATGAACGTTCATGAATGGACATTCATGAAAATATTTGTAAAACGCGAAATAACGACGATTCGCGTTTAAATACGAGTACGTGTACTCTCGTATTGTACACAATATATTGTTGTACTATGGCCAGTACACACACGCGCCCGCGCGATGAATTATATTTTACCTAAATAGTATGCGTGCGTCTCTATTAAACCACAATGAATTATATACGCATAGATCCGCTTTGACCACCGGATACGTCGCGTATTTCGGTGCGTTGCAGTTTTTTTTTCAAATAAAAACATTTTTTTTTTTTTTTTTTTTTTTATATATATTTCTCCTCCAAATAATCAGTACCACTCGTGAGTTGTAGTTCGTAAACACACCGTGTACTGACGATATACTATGAAGAGTATATAATGACTAGGATCCGGATTAAAATGCATATTTTATTGGGTGATCTTAAGAAATGCTCTCCGAGTACACATTTTTTTTCATGTGACAGAAACCTCAAAACTGAAACTTTTTTTTTTGCATTATTTTGCTATTTTTTTGCATTTTTCGACGTTATTTTTCATTTGTAAGACGTAATTTAGCATTTTTTGGTCTTTTCATTTGTTTTTAATGCATATTTGAACAATAAACCTTTGATTTGAGTACATATCTGTACATAATACGACTCAATAATTTAAATTTAGTAAATTAAAAATATTATCCATGTTTTTCGGTTTTTTCTTTAGAAATATCTACAGATCTCTCTATAATTGCTTTAAAGTTTGTGCTTTATTTTTACTTATGGTCTTTTGGACTTGGTAGACGACAAAATAATAAAATGAATTATAATATTAAAATATATAGGACCTTTTTTCCGGGCATTTTCATGATATAATGCATTTTTTAAGGGCATTTGCGCGGCAAAATACATTTTTTAAGTGCATTTTTGACAGTTTCTTTGAACATTTTTCAATGATTTTTAGTCTATTTAAATCTGGTCTCTAATAATGGCAATAGCTAAAATACAATTTCAGACGGGAGAGAGGGATTGAACATATAATTATGTTTACAAATATATCGAGCAATTTGTAAACGGGTTTCGAACAAATTTTAAAATATCCTTATGTCGTAAGGTAATATAGTTTGTAAATAATTTATAATAGAAATACATTTTGGGGGAGGGGTCAAACTCGATCACCCAGCAACCAGGTACAGCCTTGCTTAGGTACGTAACGACAGCAGATGGGCGTGATTTTTGTCACTGTTATGTTTTTTTTATCTTTTGTGACGTTTACAAACGTATAGTTGGAGTCCGAATTCGAAAAATTCCCGATTTCACAAAAGTAAACAGAAAACACTGCTCTAAATAGATACAAAAAGTGACATTGGGTTACAAAAGTGTCAAATATTCGTGTTGTACTCTGTATAGTTAATGTTGTTATAATATTATATAATTTATATTCTTGATCATATTTTTTCCCGGTATGTCATGACATACAATGACCTAAAAGAAAAATTGTATTAATGGTATAAAAATTATTTGCAATTTTTTTCAATCAGCCTGTTCTAATAAAAACTCTTATCCTTGTCCAATACCTCTGGTCCCACCCCTCCACCGGAAACCGAACTTTGGTGTCCGCATTTGGTCCAAGTATAGCACATTAACGTTTTTGTGCTGTATGGTTCGATTAGACTTTTCATTGACGTGCACATTTCGATTTTATCCATTCGTCCGGTCCGATTATAAAATATGAAATCACGCAGGGTTGACTATCGTTTTTTTGTCGTTTTTCATTCATATAATACATGCACGTCCGCACAGGATGCGTACGACGGAATATCGCTTGAACGATTTAATATTTATATGGATCCCGCGCGCGCATGTGGAATGTGTACCACGCAATGACGTGTACTTGCAGTGGGCATACAATCATCGAATGACGATAAAATCAATGAATATACGTACATAAAAATTTTCACGTTAACTAATTGCAAAACCAACGTTGTACGGTTCGAATCGATGCGTTTTTATCAATAATTATTATTCCCGACAATCAGTTCGAGAGATAGAAAAAACGCATTGCGTTTATTCTGTAAACACCTATAACGCGGTATATACATAACACAGCCGCGTGAAATCCCGGAAACCTCATCGGTGGGCGGGAGCATGATTATCTTGCAGTAAATTAGATTATAATTTTACGAGCACACATAGAATTATTAAATAAAAGCATAGGCGCTAGTTTATAGGGATGCAGCCCCCCCCCTTGAAATAACAAAATCGTCACATAGACCCTCGTGAGTGAATTATACTTTCTAACTTTTAGTAAAATTAATGTGCACCGTGTATTTCCACAAAATAATCATTTTATTTTTAACACATCAATTGTGAGGTGTTTCAGGGTGCGAAAAAATACGTTTGGTGTGTTAGGTTATAAACCGATTTTATTTTTGATTTGTGTCGTGCTCGTGTTGCAATTTATAAACTTAAATTATTTTGATATTCAACTCATAAGAAAAGAAATACTTTGTATTTGAGTTAGTTAATAACGAGTAATTTAAGGTGGAAAACCGTAGAAAATTAAGGGATTATATAACAAGAGTATCTAAAACAATGAGTTCCCCTGAAGTTGCTCAAAACCGGTTGCTTATAAATTAAACACTATGATACTATATGGTTAAAACAGTTAATTCAAAAGAACCTGAGACAAAAGTCCACTTGGTAGGCAACGACTAGTATGTTGAAAAAATCGCATTAAGGATTTATCAGATATCTGGGAGATCGATCAGAGGAATTAGGATTGGAAGTGAGTTGTGGAAAATTGAAGATATTTGGAAGAGGATGTGTTTGGCAGAATGGATCCAATGACCTTAAAAATATATATAATATAGTGTGTACTGTGTAGTCAACGATGAACTGCATTATTAAATAATAATATATCTATTGTAAACCTACGTATGCACGCAGTGGTGTGCCGAGACATAAATTGTTTTGGTGCCGAGTTAAAAAAAATGTATATTTACCTCGGTTTACCTGCTAATTATAAAATAATTATTATACGTTTCACTCACGACTCATACTGTTTCACCACCCTAATATATTATGTGATACACTATGTGATTTACATAAATTAATCAACCCATTGGCATAATTGGAAAAACATTTTTTTGATGTGAGTTAATATGATTGATTTAGCCCCCCTTCCAAAGGCATTGACCTATGCAATTTTTAAAAAATTTGGGGGGATTATGAGCAGTTTTGAGGGGGATTAGCCCATTCGAGCCTCCTAATTATTGTGCCAACGCACTTAACCCTTTTTAATAACTTGATGCCTGAGCTTCATTTAGACCTACATTCGGCACGTCACTGTGTGTAAGTATCATAATTCGCGTGCGTGTTACGGATAATGTTAACAACGGGATATTATTATGTCGACGACAACCGGATGATGATTAGCCGCTGTGAACGTACTGTTGGAATGTCGATCTGCTTTAACGGTAGTAGGATAATGTTACACGCAAACTGTTTATAGTGGCGTATTGGAGTAGCACATCAGCTGATGCACACGGACGATTAATTTAGAGAACCGCGAGTTTCGAACACGTTAATAAAATTGTTAAGTGTACTTAGTTATCGGATACACTGACGACGGTGGCACGTCGGTCGTGAATTTTGTTTTCTTTTTAATACCGGTGAAAATACGCATCATTGTAACATTATAAAATGACTCGTTTTATGTAATATCATAGTATCGAAATACGAATTTTAATTCGGGCAGGATATGATTTTAATTTTTTTTTTTTTTTAAATAACCCAAACGACCGAGTAGAATTTAACCATAATTAGCTGTGCTGTTATAAATGCACATTTTCACTAGCTGTGAGTGAAAAAAAGACATATTTTGTACATTGGGTATTCTCCGTTCCTAGAATGGGATACTCTTGTGGGTGTATTGTATTTTTTCAAAGAAACGATAAACCATTTTTCCAGTAAGACAATTCCGAGCGGAGCTCCAGTTTAATCAAGACAATTTTACATTACGAGATCACGATAAATCTCTCGTCCAGTGCGTCCTGACATTGTGCATTTGTATTACACATTTAAAAAACCGGACATACTTCGCACGATGATGGGTGTACTTTGCACGACGGGTGGTGTTCTCTTGACGGGCGTATTAAATTTTAAAGAAACGATAAATCATTTCTTCAGTAAAACGATTCTGAACGAAGGAAGTTAACAATATAAGAAAAAAAAAAAATGTTCGAAAAATGTCAAAAATTTTTTTTCAC
>JAIPRM010012569.1:0-12026 GCA_025469315.1 Stegophylla sp. TES_Ste_2020 | reverse complement strand
AAAATTCGGATCAAAAAATGATGGTTTCCGAGTCGTTTTTGTCAAATTTTGGGTAGTTTTTTCCAAAAAAAAAATTAAAGAATTGAGAAATTCAAAAAATGACCTCTTTAAAGTACAATCTAGAGGCAAATCCGGTTTCAAAAAGTTATTGATCGAAACTTTTGGACAAGTATTTCTATACGAAAATGGTGTCCGACTTATTCAGCGCACTGTCGACGACATTCGATATGCACCATATCCGCTCATCACCCTACCATCCTCAGGCAAACGGTATGGTCGAACGTTTTCACCGGACCTTAAAAGAAGCACTCACGGCACAAGAGTCTGCGCGATAGAACATAAGACTGCCTATTATACTTCTCAATTCTTAATTTTTTTTTTTTTTTGGTGAAAAACTACCAAAAATTTGACAAAAACGACTCGGAAACCATCATTTTTTGATCCGAACTATATGAAAATTTAATCATAGATATAAAATCATATAAGAAAGATTTTGGCGCAAGAAAATTTTGAAAATGTGAAAAAAATTTTGGACAGAGAGTACTGATGATACAGAAAATATTGAAATTATAAATTTTCATTTACACAATGACAATATTAATGTCTTTGCTTTAGATGCAGTCTAATGTCTTCCCAATATGATAAGGCTTTAATAATTTCTGTTAATGAACTTTTAAATTGTAGAACACTGTCATGCCTTTCCACCCACCGTGTTTCGCATAGCCTCACAAAAGAGCGTTTTAAATATTTTTTTAAATCAAAATTAGGTTTAGCTGATATATTAAAAAATGAAATTACTTGCTGCATAATACCTACACTGTTTCGAATAGATTGTACTGTCGATGATTTGGAAATGGACCAATTAAGTGCATGATTATTACAGTAGGCTGCATGTTTAGTGAATTTTTGAATGTATTGAACTGCTCCTTTCAAAGTTGACACCATAACTGAACAACCATCAGTAGAAATACCAATGCAGTTATCCAATTTTAGTCATAATTTTAATAACTGTTTCCCCAAATAATTCTCCTGTTAGTTTTGGCTCTACCATAACATCTTTTTTGTGCTCTTCTTCATCATTATTATCCATATCATTATCAACATCATCACAATCTTCACTACTACCATCATCAGTATCATATTTTTCAGCTAAATCATTATTATCATTATATATTTTTTTATGGCGGTCAATAATAACCAGAAAACGTTCAAAAACTTACCTGATAGATTGTATCGAACACTTAAACTTATTTGTGAAATTGCAGATATGTCTGTAGTTTCATCAAAAATAATGCTATAAAACCTTGCCACATTAATTTCATTTAATATATGAGCTGTTATTTCTTTTTTATACTCTCAATTAATTCATTTTGTATGGGATAATTTATATAAGTCGCTTTTTCATGAGCAGATTTTAAATGTTCTTCAAGGACAGTATCACCTGATGATATTTTAAATTTGAGAAGTTCCCTGAAATTTCCTTGATTAGTAATTGTTGTAGTCTTCGAACTTAGATCTGACGAAAAAGAGTTGGAAATAAGATGACCATCATATCTATGGCCTCTAAGAGCAATATTTTGACGTCCAAGGAATATGATTGATTCAATTATAGGTTTTAAACGTAGTCGATTTTCTTTAATTACCTTCATACGCTGTGTATCAAGCATATTTGCAACAATTTGATCTGATTTCAAATATTTTTTTTTAAAATCAAAAGCGAATTGGACACAGTTTTTATGGTATATCTTATTCTTCTACTGGTTCAGTTACAAGTCTTTTTAATAGTTCAGTATTTCTCTTGCCACCTTTTTCAAAAGTCAAAAACAGTACACAAAACTTACAATATAATCCACATTTAGCAGTAGAATATTCAAGCCAACAATAATTTTCAAAGTGGTTTTTTCTCAAATATCGTTTTTCTTCTTTGCCCTTTTTTTTTATGGGTAGAAAATGGATATTTAAAGTCATTATCTGGTACATTACAATGGTTAAGTAGTGCGTATTTTGTATAATCATCTACTTGTTGACCCCATAAATTTCCAATATCTAATGTTTGATCAAAACAATAAATTAAAAACACATTAAAAAAAATAAACAATTTTAATAATTTTTATTTAAAATTTAGAAATTTAAGTGAGCTAATAGTTTACTTACCTTTTTCTGTGTTCATTTTAGGTTTTTTATTAAAGAAATGATAAAAGGTTCTCTGTTTTCCACTCATTATCCTAATGGTGTACTGTTATTTATTAATTTAATTCTAATAGACTATTCACTATTGTTAACAATACGTAGGTATAGTTAAATTAATTTTGATTAATTTTTATGTAGGTACTAGGAATTGTAAAATACATCAATGAAAATTAAATTAAATAAAAGTATTCAGCATAATATGAACAAAATATTTAATTTATTTTACAAGAAAAGTGATAACAGATTGACAGCGGTACTTGGTGGTATAAAAATTTTATCCGTTGTTGTAAATGTAATCAAAAACTATACAATGGAGTTATAAATTATAAGTTTAGAACCAATTTGTTTGGAACACGGACTAAGATAGTATGGACTGGAAACGAATAGGCAGGCGGGTGGCAGGAAGCCTGACCTCTTAAGGTTTAGAAGAAACATTACCGGGGGGGGGGGGAAATAGTACCCGTAGGAAAAGAGCGCCACCCATATCATGAAAGAAGTAAGAAGACAAGTTCCATATTTTAATAGTTCAAGATATGAACGTAATGGCACTCTTTTCCTACGGGTACTACACTACCGAGTACCACAAGCGACCCGGTGAAATCATTGTCGTTTCCAGTCCATACTATCTTAGTCCGTGGTTTGGAACATAGACCTGATAATAGGTTTTATCATCTATTATCAGGTCTATGGTTTGGAACCTAGACCTAAAATTATAGGTCTATGGTTTGGAACGTATTAATTGATAATCAAATAATAATAATTGATAAGATGATTAAAAGAAAACCTTTTATGTAACTTAACTTAAGTTTGAATTTATAGTGAGAACTGATAACTATAACTTATGAATTTCATATTTTATTATATCATACGGGTCTTAAGTTCAAGCTACATAAAAAGCCCTATGGAGTGGCGATTCACACGTCGCCCCCACTTAAATCTGCCACTACCTCACACTTTTTCTTCTAATAATTAGATTGGTTGTCGAACACCAGTAATAACAAATCCGGTCTTACTTCGGACCATGGGTATTCTTTACCCCTAGGGTCAGATACTTTTGGTGGCTGTGTTAAAAATGATGAGTATTATTGTTTATGTTTCAGTAAAATCGCGCTTGCATAATATGATTTCCAGCGTAATACGGTCATTTTCACGAGTCCCTTGATTTTGATATTAGTTAACATGCAAATAACTCTTGGTAATACGTTTTGTGTTCCCGGTTAAGACGCTCTATGTGACTAACATTAGTATACAATTAATAATTTTAACAATGTATATGATTCAAAAAAAGAACTTCTATCAGATTTAGCATGTAAAAACTATACTGGCTTTCTTTTGTTCGTGCGCACACAAATGTTGGTGGCACTGGTAAGGTTAAGCTTCTCTGAACACTTAATCCATAGCCATATACACAAATAAAGAGCAAGGAGGTTAAGCCTCCCAAAACCACTCACGAGACCTCCTACCACATGTTATAGGAATTACATAGGGTTAGGTTTATGCTTTGAGGAGGGGGATAAATCAAATAATTAACAAGTTAGCCCCCAAAATGTTTATTCTAATTGTCCTTCTATCTTAAACTATGAAAAGTAACCTAACTAAACGACGGTGTGTCTACAACAGGTGTTATGTGAGTGTCGTGCTGTTGGACGGCATTATTTATGCAATGGGCGGATTCGATGGTCATCATCGACTGAGAACCGCTGAAAAATACGATTTCGGACGAAATCAGTGGACGATGATAGCACCAATGACTATTCAGAGGAGCGACGCTTGTGCGACTGTTCTCAACAGTAAGTAAATCAGTGCATGGGAAATAGATAATGCAATTATTATACATCTTACGAGACCTTAAACGCGATAATATTTTGTACCAATTTTATATCAACAAATAGGTCGAGAATTTAAACTGTAATCATACCTTAGTATGATGTTTAATCTAATATACTGGGCAGTTGAACATTTTTCGGAGAAACCGAGATTAGATTTACCTATTTAAAAAGAAATAAAAAATCGGGACACAGTGGCGTATTTAGATAGATCTGCCCCAAGCCTTTTTTTTTTTTTTTTTTTTATCATAAAACCTCAACAATTAGCTCACATGATAGTAATATAAACGCAGATTAAATAAAACCACAAGGTGAACTAAGTCACCATCGAAAAACAATTTGGTCTTATTTTCATTTTTGATGTTCTACCCGAGTTTTATTTTTTTTTATTTATATAATTTGTGGTACAAGCATAGTTGCTGCTGAGACTAAACTTGCAAGACGAGAAGCATCCTATGAGTAGTTTCTCATACGTATCTGTATAACTATTAACCATGTATAACATTAGGAACCTGAAATCTTCATGTGTCAGTATATGAGACGTGTTTAGTAAGTACCAACCATTTATCTTATACTACTGGATAGGGCATTGCATTATAAAATCAACATTATACGGTGCTGTCATCATTGTTGACAAGGAAAGCATTGTAAATCTCTTTATTAGTTGGTATTACTGTTGTTACTCATTTACGTAATATTCTATTTGAATTATGTATTCGTGTATTTGAATGATGAAATCATTTATAATTCACAATTCCCTATCCATTAGTTTAATATCAATGGTACCAACCTATGTCCTACAACAATTTTGAAATATAGCTTACAAGTGTATCGTAAGGTCTAAAAATGTATTTACAAATAGTAAACTGTAGAATTAAACAAATATTTTTATAGTATAAACCGTTATTATAGTAATTAATTTGTATAGAACACGATTCCGCGCGTTCATTGTTCGGTGTTACCTTTTTTCGACCTTTTTTTGGACCCAATTTCCTATTGTGTTAGAATGCGACATTGTCATGTTTAAGAATACGATTCTGTGAGTTTTTTTTTTTTTTCTGTTGCATGAATCCGAATTTTTCCGAGCTTTCAGCTGTCATAAAATGTAAATCACACAATTTTATAGTGCTCATCCTTCAACGCATGTAGTAATATCTATTCTAATGGAGATACAAGCCGAAACCATAACAAAAAATAATTCGATTTCGAGAAACATTCACCAAAAAATGGCATCATCCGATTTCCAACGTATTTAAAATTTTATAAAACATTTTAATGGTTACTAAATACTTAAAAATATTATAAAATATTTAACTTCAATTGGCTTCGTGTACCAAGGGAAAAAATTGTATATATTATATTTTTTTTTATACCCACTTAGAGTATCCTATATAAGGAGTGAATAAATGTAGAACCGAGCCGTCTTAAATAAATTTGGCAAACTTGCACCAAAATCTCTTTGTATTTCAATGAACAATAGAGCGCGCGGAATCGTGTTCATAAAAAAAAAAACGCGCGGAATCGTACTCGTCCCATTAATTTATGTTTATCTGAATTGGAAATTATTTTGTTTATTCATTGCATTATAAATTGTGTTAAGTATTGAAGTCTATAATTTTTTACCAAAGAAGTGTATGTTTACAAAATTTAAATTGGATATTATACATAATATATACGAGATGTGTTTAAAAAATACCTACCCAGACTAAAAAAAAAAAAAATGTCATTCATTTTTTATACCAAAACGAACTAAAGGCAATTTCCAGTACTTAAGTGTGTAATATTGGTTGTCATCTCTAATCAGTCATTGACATGATTCCCGGGTTTGGTGCCCGAAGGCTACGACAGATGGACCGTATATTAGCATGAAATGCTATTCACGAGCCGCCGAAGTTCAGCGGTCCGACGCGGCGGACCGGGCCAAGGCCGGGGCCGTCGAGTCGGCGTGCGCCGTGTCGTCGGTGGACTACAAGCCCCGAGCCCCGAAAGGCCCGTACCAGTGCGAATCGGTCCAGCACTACCTAATTCAAGCCAATGGTAAGACCGAGCCCTATCTCAACTCTAATCCACACTGTGGCGGTGGATTTTTGCCTCCGGTGACAGATCCGCCGGGAGATCGGGTTTGGCACCCGGGAGAAAACGACCCCGGGACCACGACTCTCGTCGCGGCTCCGAAGTGTCCGTTCACCAGATGTTTCACCCTTGTCAGCATGCGACCGTAAACCACAAAGAAGCCGAAGCTTCCAGCCCGAACGAATCCGACCACAGATCGCCACGGATCCTGAACCCACAGATGCGCCATCGCGCCAAGCACACCCCGAACATCGCTGTCCAGAATGGCTGACGGTCAGCTGTCATCCGGGGACAGGACCCGCCTTGGAATGGGGGGACCCGTTCTACCATTTATCAAATGGTTGGATATTTTTCGCCCGAAAGCTACCGGAATTTGCGTGGTTTCATGGCGTTGTACGGCCCTCGCACGCAGAAACGAGATTTCCTCACCGCAGCCGCCCCGGAGACAGAAACTCGCTTCCGACCTATTGCGGACGCCTACCCGCTCACGCGAGGGGAACGGACTCGTAATTCTGTCACCACCACCAGACCGGCTCGGTGTTTCCGGTCTGGCGACCGGGTGACGACCGTGGACGGTCCGAGTGACACCCGGAGTTTTCCGACACGCCCTTCAACAGTCAGTTAAGCCCAGATCGGGACGGGCCGGCTTGTGCTAGCATTCGGGGGTGACGCTTTTAGCCGATAATCGTAATGATTCTCGTTGCCCATCTACACCACGACGTTGAGGAAGCCGCGGAACCAGGTTCCACTTTTTCCCGCGCAGCCCGTCCCCCCAGACGTGGCCACGCTAGATCAGTCATTGACAGTGCACTTTCAAAATTAGTCATGTTTTACAAATTCACGATTTTACAATGAATATTTTTATTTTTTTGATACGATTTCGTTTTAAAATCGTAAAACTGTTATAACAGCTTTTTAATTGATAGCATTTGCTTTTTGTGATATTTCATTAAGTTGCTATTTAATTTAATTTTTGACCAATCCAAATATTTTAAAAGAGGTTGTGTACCAAATGAAGTTGGTCATCATTACGGGTATCCACCAAAATTGAATACCGAGAACTGACTAGAATATTGCATTGAAGTGTGTTTAGAATAAAAAAAGCCGGACATACTTCGCACAACAGGTGGTATTCTCTTGACGGGCGTATTAAATTTTAAAGAAACGATAAATCATTTCTTCAATAAAACGATTCTGAACGATGGAAGTTAATAGTATAAATAAAAAATGTAAGAAAAATGTCCAAAATTTTTTTCACATTTTCAAAATTTTCTTGCGCCAAAATCTTTTTTATAGGATTTTCTATCTATGTTTAAATTTTCATAAAATTCGAATCAAAAAATTATGGTTTCCGAGTCGTTTATGTCAAATTAATAAACATCATTGTAAAAACACTAGCTTCTTCACTTCATTTAGAATCTAAAATAATAAACATCATTATAAAAGCACTAGCTTCTTCACTTCGTTCAAAATTTAAAAATAAAGTTACTACTGATCAAAATTTTATAAAATCAACTATTAAGATTAAAGAAATATGGGTACTATATGGAAATTATCTCAAAACTAAAGACCAATCATTCCAATGATAGACCATATCCTAAACGGCAGAAGAGCCAAATGACATTAGAGGATATATAAAGGTACTTTAAAAAGTGGAAAGACCTTTGAGATCACACTTAAATACTCAACATTATATCTAGTTCACTTTGGTGTAGTAAAATTAACGATAACAACAAACGTTTTTTTGTAAAAATTTAGTCTGGGTATTTTCTTAACACATTTATGTGAAAATTACCTCTTTTATAACAAATTATGTACTTCAAATGATAACATGAAGACGGCCATCTAGTAAGTTTATATCTAATATGTCTATGGTAAAAGATTCAATGTCAGTATATAGCGAACATAACGAGCAAAACTTTTATATTTTTCATCTGCCCCCAACACAAAACCGTAAATACGCCACTGGCGGGATATATACAGGCACGTATCCAGAGTTTTTTTCAGGGGGGGCTGATGAAAAATAAAAAATATACCTATTTATTTATATATATATATATTATTATTATTATTATTCACTCAAAATATGTTTATTGATATAGAAATTAAAATTATTTACAAAAAAAAAAAATCAAATTATAAGTTGAAGTCGCCTGGCTCTCTCATTGTTGGCAAACTTGTTAAAAACATTTTCATCTGTAATTGAAATAACTCTATGAATATTAAGTAATGCTAAATCGACAAGACGATTTTCCGGAAAGGAGTTCCTTAAATAAGTCTTTAATCTTCTCAGTGTCGAAAAACTACATTCCGCTGATTTTGTTGGTACTGGAAGTATTGCAAGTATTTTTAGTAGTTAACATATATTGGGATACAACATTTTATCACAAGAAATTAGAGAATCTATGGAGTTTGTTGGTCGTAATGATTGTTCTACTGATTTCCATTTAGTCATCCATAACTCATACTCAGCCTCTATTGAATTCATAAAACCCGGTAAATCATTAATGTAAAAATTTACTGCTGCTTTGATACTCGAAAAATTGCTATTGATACAAATTTAATGTAAGACTTATAGTAGGGAAATAATTGTCTCTTTGTGAGGCATAAACGATCATTCAGTGATTATATTTTAGCAGCATACGATACAAGAAGAATTAATTTCGATATTGATGAGATTTCGAAGACATCAGATTGTACTGACCGTGGAAGTAGAAAAAAATTTTCCAACAAATCAAGGTGGCTCCAGAAGACCAGGAATTGCAAAGAATAGTTTAGTATGCTCATCCAAGACAAGCTATACAAGTTTATCGTTTAACAAAGGTGACGTATGGTACGACAGCAGCAGCATTTATGGCCACCAATTGTCTTAAAGTGATAGCTGAAGAATCAAGAGAAAATTATCCAATCACCGCGGAAAACATACGCCGCAATTTTTATATGGATGATCTGATGACAGACACCGAAACGATTGAAGAATGTTGTCAATTGCATTATTAAATAAATACAATCATAGAATCAACAAAATTACCTCTGCGCAAATGGTGCTCAAATTACATTGAGGTTCTGAAATACATCGGCAGATCCAATAATGAACCACTATTTGCGTTACAAATTGAGGCAGATGATATTGTTAAAACACTAGAACTTAGTTGGAAGCCAGGATTACACGAATTCCGATTCACCTTGGAAAATATTGACATGGAAATATTATGTTCAATAAACTGGCAGTCTGCTCTTCTAACTCAACCAAACGTATCTTTAACAGTCAACTCATTTTATAATATCGTTTATAATTCATTAAATTATTCGTTCTTAAAATCATTATCGGTAATAATACCTTTCAGAAATAGTATTCTAAAGAACTTAGAAATATGAATTTCGAAAAGAAGCGACTTCACTAATTGTTTAAATGTTCAAATGACCGAAAAAATTACATTGAATTTTCAAAACTTAGGGCATTATGTAAAATTAGATCCAAATTAGACCACAGTTCGTATATAAATTATATTCAATCTCATTTTTCACAAAACCCTAATTCATTTTGGAATTATATAAAAAATTTAAAGAAAAACAATAATATTCCATCTGATATGGAATTTAATAATATTCAAAAATCTAATGGCCCCGAAATATCGGAATTATTCAAGGATTATTTTAGCTCTTTATATTCAAATATCACTACTGATCTAACTATCTTTGCTACTCCTCTATCCGATTTGATTGAACTATCAAATATACAGTTCTGTCTCTGAAATATTCTTAGGTTTGGATAGTTTAAGTACAAATCCTAGTTCTGGTCCTAATGGTGTTCCTGAATATTATTTAAGTCTTGTAAATATGCTTTATCTGTCCCAATTTGTATTCTTTTTAATTGGTCTCTTTCTAGTGGTGTATATCCTCCTTTTTGGAAATTAAGATTTATTATTCCTATATTCAAATCTGGTTCAAAAAACTCTATAGCTAATTATAGGCCTATTTCTAAACTTTCTTCTTTACCTAAAATTTTTGAAAAATTACTCGAGCCAACTCTATCACAACCCTTTAAACATTTAATATCTACCAATTAACATGATTTTAGATCAGGATGGTCAACTGAAACGAATTTACTGTTTCTACTCAGATATATTGGAACCTATTCAAAATGGACACCAAGTTGACGTTATATATACCGACTTTCGTAAAGCGTTTGATTCAGTTAACCTAGAAATTCTAATATTTAAATTAGAAAAGATTGGCATTTTTGATAATATCCTAAAATGGTTTAAATCCTATTTAAATGATCGTTACCAACAAGTTAATGTAAATGGTCATTTGTCTTCTAAGTTACTGGTCCTATCGGGTGTTCCACAAGGTGGACACTTATCTCCATGGTTGTTTTTAGTATTTTTAATGGATATAGGTTCTTGTTTTAAATCCTGTCAGTTTCAACTCTTTGCAGATGACCTGAAACTTTACCATATAATTTCTAAAAAAACGGACTGTCTCACTCTCCAAAATGACTTTAATAATTTAATTAAATGGTGTGATACAAATAAATTAAAACTCAATGTCTCTAAATGCATGAAAATGGCATATTATAGAATCAAAAATAAAATAAACTTTAATTATAATATTGATAAAATTCCCTTGATCGAAGTCGAGACCGTGCGTGAACTTGGTATTACCTTTCAATCCAATCTCTTGTTTGCCACTCATATTGATAAAATTTGTTTGAAGGCTATAAGACCATTAGGGTGTTTAACCAGGTCTACTTCATCCTTTAAAGATATACGTTGTCTAAAAATTCTATATTGTGCTCTTGTTCGCCATTTATTAAAATATGGATCTTTGGTATGGTGTCCACTTTGTGTGTGCCTAATTAAAAAATTGGAAAGAGTGCAGAGAAGATTTTTACGCTATATTGGTTTTAAAAATAACACTTAAAATTATAAAAATTATAGTGCTTTAAATGATATTCTTAACAGCCTAAATCTCAATTCCTTATACACCCGTAGAAAAAATAAGGAAAGGTGGTCAGAGGTTCTGGAAAGGTGGTCAGAGATATGAACATATCAGAAGGTATAAAATTATGACTGGCAAAGATAGGACTGCTAGCATATGCCGACGATATAGCCATCATAGGAGACAATATTGAAATAATTAAAATATATTGAAAGAAACTAATGGATGCTGCGAGTAAAGTTGGTCTCAGAATAAATGATAGTAAAACGGATTATATGAAACTCAACAGAAGAGACAGGATGTATCGCCATGGAGAAAGTATGAATGTAGATGGACATATATTCCACAGGATCCCACAATTTAAATACTTAAGTGTCATCTTAACTCAGGACAATGAGTTAAAAGTAGAGATTTCAAAAAGAATACAACTGGCCAACAACTGCTATTTTGATTTGGGAACCCTGCTAAAATCTAGGTCAATATCTCTTAATTTAAAAATAAAAATATATATTACATTAATTTTTCTTGTCATCTTATATGGATCAGAAACATGGGCTTGAAGAAAGATAGAGGAAAAAAGATTGGACACACGGGAAAGAAAAGTTTTAAGACGAATCTATGGACCTTGTCTCGTCACAGGAACCAAAGAATGGAGAATTCGAACCAATATGGAAGTATAAAACTTGTTTCAAAAACCGAGTATTTCAAGGAAAGTAGCAAAATAAGACTGATGACGGCAGGTCATGCTTGGAGGAAAAAAGACGCTATGATATACACAGTAATTAAAGAGGAACCGAAAGGAAAAAGTCCACTAGGCAGGCCACGCCTCAGATGGGAAGACTGTGTGAAGAAAGAGGTAAAAGAAGTAGACCCAGGAGCAAACTGGAGAGATATAGCTGAAAACAGAATAAGGTGGAAGAAAATTTGCTTTACGGGATGACCTTGAATGCCGGAAACCCCCCCCCCCAAAAAAAAAAAAAGATAAAATAATCT
>JAIPRM010012568.1:0-12026 GCA_025469315.1 Stegophylla sp. TES_Ste_2020 | reverse complement strand
CAACTTTTCGTATAGAAATACTTGTCCAAAAGTTTCGATCAATAACTTTTTGAAACCGGATTTGCCTCTAGATTGTACTTTAGAGAGGTCATTTTTTGAATTTCTCAATTCTTCAATTTTTTTTTTTTGGACAAAACTACCCAAAATTTGAAAAAAAAGACTCGGAAACCATCATTTTTTGATCCGAATTTTATGAAAATTTAGTCATAGATAGAAAATCCTAACAAAAAGATTTTGGTGCAAGAAAATTTTGAAAATGTGAAAAAAAATTTTGGACATTTTTTGAAAAATTTTTTTTTTTTATTTTTAACTTCCTTCGTTTAGAATCGTTTTACTGAAGAAATGATTTATCGTTTCTTTAAAATTTAATACATTCGTCAAGAGAATAAAACCCGTTGTGCGAAGTACACCCATCGTGCGAAGTATGTCCGGCTTTTTTCAATTTATAATTTTTTTAAATTTATTTATCATAAATTCAGAATTTACGAATTAAATTTTTCTTATTTAATGCAAATTTGTTGTAGATTAGTAACCTAGACTTAGAATACCTATTTGCTAGAGTAGATTTTTCTTCACCTAGTATTTTTTTAAATATTATGTTATGCAAATCATTAACAAGTTAGTTTAATTACATTACTGTGTTATAATTTAATATATTCGATTGATATGGTAAAAAGTTTACAGAATCTATAAATTAATATTGAAGTCCCCTCCCTCCTGAAAGAAATCTAAAAATTCAAACAAAAGTATATTTTATAAATATTAAAACCTATTTAAATGATAATTTTTTGATAGTAAATTGATAACACATGTCATGTGTTTTTATCTTCATTTATATATTTATTATACATTTTTAATTCTATTGTTTTTTGTTACTTAGTGTATCACTATCTGAAGCTGAATGGGATGACAATTTAAAACTAGCAAAAGTAACAAAAATCTCAAAAAATCTGACCAAAAATTTTTCTCATTCACGAAATAAGTCAATATATTTGTATCCAGAAGAATGTTTATGTTTGCTAGAAATGGTAATTATTTTTGATTATGTCAATTATTTATAGAAGTATAGATTCATAATTAGTATTAAGTTTAACACAGCGTGTATTTTTGGGTGGAGAATTTACTCCACCAAAAAAAGTGTAGACAAGAAAGCAGGATATACTTTAAACCATGGATATTCTTCGCTCCTCGAGTCAGATACTCTTAGTGGGTTTGTAGAATTTTAAAGAAACAATAAATAATTTCTTTAATAAGACGATTCTGAATGAAGAAAGTTAATAATTAAAAACCAATCATAATCAAAATTTTCAACACACTCATCAAGAGTATCTGACCCAATGAACGAAAAATATCCGTGGTGTGAAGTATGTCCAGCTTTCTTGTCTATACTTTAATTTACGTTTTTTATCTAGTAAATAAGAAAAATATAGTTTTAATGAGTAAGTAGTAAATTAATGAGAAAAAAGTGTTAGAAAAATGTTTAAATTTTTACATTTTAAAAATTCCCTTGTTTCGAAATGTTTCTCTTATTATTGTCTATCTATGTTGAAATTTTCATAAAAATTGAATCGAAAAATGATGGTTTACGAGTATTTTTTTGTCAAATTTTTGGTAGTTTTTCCTCCAAAAAAAAACTGAAGAATTGAGAAATTCAAATAATGTTGTCAGTATCATGGGAATTACTTCAATTTGTAAATACAGTGAAACCTCTATAACCCGAATTTTCGATAATTCAAATGAAATCCTGCCTTACTATATATGATTTGTGTGATAAATTTTCTTTATAATTCGAATTTCTCAATAAGTCCAAGTAAATTTAATTTAATTTTAGCGTATAACTCAAATTTTTGTTTGACATATGTACATACATCACCGAAAATTACTAAAATATGTAATAAAACACATATATACCTCGATAACTCAAAGGTCAGATAACCAAGTGTATTTTTATAAATAATGATAATCATATTGTAAAACCGATTGCACGATTATCAATATATAATCTATAATCTTTGCCTGATACTTAAAAGGTAGTTATAAATTCAACAAATTTACATCCGATATTAATGTTTTTGTACTGTTTATTGTTGGTAAAATTACACATCAATTGAAATACGAAATGTATATGTCGATATTTAATAATATAATGCTGATACAACTGATATTTAGTTTACCTTGTAATTTTCGATAATTCGAGTTATTTTTGCCAATTCAAATTATCGAGGTTTTCTGCAATTCGAATTCATGAGGTACATGAGAAAAGAGTATGATTTTAAAAATGGGAAAGTAAGAATAGAAATAGGAATTGAGTATTCTGCAATATTTTTTTTATTCTAAGGTAAAAATATAAATATTTAAGAAATATAATTTTAATGCAATATTTTTCATGAGTTTAAGAAATGTACAGTTTTTAACTTATACATATCAATTGATTTAGATTTTGAAAACAAACTTTGTATGTTACTATGTGTTTAATATATACTTAGCATCTCAACACCAAATAAAAACACACACATTCCTTGAAAAAAAAAAAAATATGTTATGCTTTTCAATTAGTATTTTTATTTTATTTTTTTCAGAAATGTTTAATACTTAAATGGAATGAAAAAAAAATGTCAATAAAAAATGCATATGCCTTATTATTAGCGACTGGTAGTGGTTGTACTTTTAATCAATTTAGAACATACGGATACTTGGTGAAATTGGGATTTCGTGTATTTAAACACGATAGTGAGCTTAAAAATGATAGCTACGATCCAAAAAATTTAACCAAAGTCCTTCATACTAAAAAGAAAAAAACCTATGTAAACAACGTAAAAATCAACAACAAAACTGAAATCCTCTGGTTGGGTGGTGATATCAAGACAACCACAGATGTATTTGCCCCACAATTTACAACCCAATTATGACGTATATTCATTTAATATAACTGTAAAACCCAACACTACTGAAATTACTGAAGTGATTTCTTTTTATGAAAGTACCGATTTTTAAAAAAAACCTTTTCATCCAAAGGAAAGCATAGTATATGACTCACCTCGACGCACTGGAAAACATCCGGTATATGAGAAAAATGTTCCTAATAACACGGAAGATGTTTATGAGCCACGAGTTAAAAGATTAAAACAATCTGAAATTGACGAAGAGAGTTATCCTATAATTATTGGTATGGCTGCTGCCTCAGTGAGTGATGAAAGCAATATTGAAGCAACCAATAGCAAAACAAATGTAATCGTAGATAAGGAATGTAATTCACTTGTGAACAGTGTAAAAAATTATAAAGACTGTGAAATTTTTAGTTCACCATTAATTAATTGTACGGAAAGAGATACATTTAATGCTGATATTAGTTTGAATTCAACAAATGAAATTAATTTGACAGAAAAAGTACATGATGATTATAATAATGAAGAAAAAATGGTTATTGATGAAGATAAAAATATATCCATTAATACGGAAGCTTCCACTTTAAATAATGGAACTAATTCAACCAACAAAATCGATGACAGTTTAGGTATTGAAGAAACTATAGCAGGTTCAATTACAAGTGCAAATTCTAATAAACTAAACATTGATTGTGCGACAAACAGAGAATACAAATCCACAACATCCAATGTTATTTCTGAAGATATGGCTCAATTAATTTTACCTGGTAATTTTATTACGTTTTTTATTAATATACTGCATGTTATCCTGTAGTTTTAGTATTTAAGGAGGCCCACTGAGCATGCTCACTCCTTTATTGTCTTTAAAATAAAAAAAAACCTTGATTTTGTTTTTCGAATGTTGGAGTTGCTATAAAAACTATTTTCCATAATTCTTTTTTTTTTTCGTATCACCTTAAAGATATTCTTAGGCAATACTAACTATTTTTTTGCTAATTGAAAAAAAGTTTGTATCGTCTCACAACATCATTAAGGTAATAATAAAACAAGGTTAGAAAATAGTTTTTATAGTAACTTAAACATTGCAAAAAAAAATCTGAATTTTGGAATTTTATGGTCAAATTGGGGGGGGGGAGGGAGTGAGCATCTTACCCAACAACCTAACCTTGAATACACTCTGTTGTTATCCGAGCGTTCCAAATTGTATAAATCTTTTGAGTATAAAATTATATTTTTTTTAGTATGTTATTTCATGATTTATATTATGTAAGATAAAATAATTTGCTTTAAACAGCTTTTTTTGTTTTTCAATACAGAAATAAATACATTTATTAACTAATATTTAAGTTTTATCTGTCCCTCAAAAATTGATTTTCAAATTATCTGAATTAAGATCCTAATTGCTGATCTCTGCTCTATAAATAATGTTTTCCAAGAAAATTGCTCTTCTTGCACCAAGTTCCTCATTAATTAATGTATTTTCAAATGAGATTTGTCTATTAATATTTATGTGTAAATATTAATCTTAAATTAAAAACAAAATAAAATAATATTTACTCTTAGTAGTAGTTAATTTAAATCATACTTGTAGGGACAAAAACTAAATTTTATGTTAATAAAAAGATGATTGTCATGTCTAAATTCAGTTTTGAATCTAAAGTGTGTAATAAAAGTGTTTCATATCATTTACTTTTCTGTTAAGATCGTATCAGGCAGAAATTATTCGCTATCAAACCAACAGATGTACATTACTCAACAAATAATGCTGGTAACAAGTACCCCATAAATTACGATGTTTATTATCCGGACAATAAAGTTCCAAAAACATCAAGTCCCGCACCGGATTTTAGAATTATTGTATTCGAGTATGTTAATAAACATTAAATTAATTAATGTAATATGTTTACTACAAAGTATGTTACTAATCAACTATGTTTGTTGAACTGTGTTTTAGGGATGATTTAGACAGTTTTCCAAATGTATACAACGTCAATATTTTCAATCCAAACGATAATGTTTCTACATTATGGGCTATTGTAAATTCAAGCTCGGTATCTTTTTACAATGTTAATAATATAATTTTACCCAAATCTATTGATTGGGATTTGAATATGAAAAATAACCAAAATTAAATATTTCAATTTATTAATATTGTCATTGATTTTGATATTGTGTATCATATGCATAGTACATGTTATTTAAATATATTGCTAACATTCTAAAACATGATTTGAATTTTTTTTTGATTTTACAAACGCTATTTTATATATTTTGTCAATGGAGTCAATATTTTTTAGCTCTATCACGAGAAATTGCATTATCTAATTTACTTATATTCACTAAATTATATAATTATAAGTTAGTGATTTATCAATAAACGTCACAACTTTTTATATTTTCTAATTATTCATACCCTGTAAAGAGACATTATATTATTACTTTTATTAATTACACAAGTGTGTTAAATTTCCAGTTAAATTATTTAACTGGATAATATTTAAGATTGTCCAAATAGTTGTACCTTATTTTGTAATTAATAAATACGAATAATCACTACTTACAATAACATTCATCGCTTTCTCATTTAATGTGGTTGTCTTAGTAATCATAGTAATAAGTGGCCAGTATGGAATGACATCGCTTTCATAATGAAAATCAATCTATAAATTTCTACATCAAAAATCATTTAAATTAATTTAACAGTAAATTTCATTAATTTGTAGAAGGTATGAGGTAATAAATGTAAATAAAAAAACCATGTAATATGTTACAATATTGTATTTTGATATTTAAATTTATATTTCAAAAACAAATAATTTACATAATTATTTATTAATAGAATAAAATAAGTACAGTAAAACTTAATAAGAAAATGAAAACTATATAAGTTATTGTATAAAATATTTTAATTTTTACTAATAATGTTTATATTTTTAATGGAATTAAAAAAATAGATTGCATATATTTTGTCAGGCATAATCATTTTTTATTTTATGAAACTAATCGACACTAATTTAGCAATTCCCCCTCTAATATCCGACACAGTTTAATAAAAATTGATCTGCGGTTTCCATTTGTTCATTATTTTCCATAATAGCATCATCTAAATATGTTGCTACAAGAGACATATCGGTAGTTTTAAAGTAACATTCATTACTGTCGTTAATGAAATTGAGAACATCCAATAACAATCTGAGTCTAAAACTGAAAAAAAAATGATAAATATAATATTAACATGTAACTTAAAGTTATAAATTATAAGGTTGTTATTATTTTGGATAGATATTAGATCTCGAAAGATCTATATATAATGAAGCTTCTTCGTGGAATTTTTTCTGCTTACTAAGTTCAACAAATTGTTAGTACTTTGCTAAAAAAATTAGAAATATATATTAGATTAAAAACATTGATTATTTGCATTCATATGAAATAATTAAATTAAAATACATATAACTAACAAATTATGAAAGTTAATTCACATGTCACTGAAGAATATTGAATACTGACATATGTTTTAATAATCAAATAAAATTTTTTAAACTGGAAATAATTTATACCATGGGTATTCTCGGAAAAAGTATCTCTCTAGAACAGTATTTCTCAACCCTAGGTTTGCATATCTTTAAGAATACATAAGCTGATATCGGGGGGGTATATCAAAGAGAGTATTATAGAAAAAAATGGAATTTGATTTATTTAAAACAACATTTTAATGATCTCTTATTTTTTTTTTTTTGATATTGAAATTATAACTTAGTGGATTATTACGTAAAAATTTCAGTAACAAGGAAAAAAAGTCATACATTTATTAAGGGGTGAAGCACCAATGAGGGCTAAAGGGATGCATTTTAGAAAAAACATTGAGATGCTGCTCTAGATCTAGAGTACCAACAAGAGCTAATTTTTTATCTATAAAATTTCAGGAAAACGTATTGAGAAGTTTTTTTATAAAAAAAAAATAATAATAATAAAAACATTGTAAAATCAAGTTTCATCACTCTGCTCTAAAATATACTAAAGTAATAAAATTATAAATTAAGTTAAAGCAAGGCTATACAGCAAACTATAACGCTAAATTATTTTTACTACCATTTAATCTATTTTTAATAATTTTAGAGATAACAATATTGAAAAGTATCAGCAATTATCAATAAACATAAATGATCACAAGTGACAACAATTGATCCTAAATTTTCTATTATATCCAACATGTGAACTGTCCACTGTTTAAAAACTCTTTTAAAAACAAATCGCCTAATGAGTAACAAAGGCACTAATCTTGTCCTCTGATCGCTCAACATAAAGTTTCACCTATTTTCGATTTCTGTAAGCTTAACATTCATTTCACCTTGCAAATGCTAGAAACTAAAAAATCAAAATAATTGCATATCAATAATTTTATAAAATATTGAACAACTATTTAAATATAAGTGATTTCGTTGCTAACCAACATTATGAAAACGTCTAGATGTAGACTTATTAATAGTCTAAAATTTTTGATACTTTTAAATCTGAAGTTATTTCTCATTTAGACAACAATGTTGAGAGATACGCTTTACTCGCAACTGTACAGTGATCTAAGTAAGTGATATACCGGCTTGCCATAAAGAGTGATGAGTCATTAGAAATATTCCATAATCAAGAAGATATTATTAATGTGGATTGGTGTTTTCCCTAAAAAACATACAATTTTTTTTCCATAATCGCTTTTTTATTATTTATTTAAAATAATTTTTAACATACGCTGTGTCTAATACATTAATTACTGGCTCAATTTTATCGCATAAATGAAGTAAATTAGTCAAATAAGTAGATGACCATCCAGCATCAGAATATGACTTCAATTTCTTAACAAACTGCAATTTAATAATATCAATATTATTTTTTTTTTTAAATGTATTATAGACTTTAATTGCACAGAAAAAAAAAGTAAATTAAGCAAAGATAAGTAAAGCTGGATATACTTCGTACCACAGGTATTCTTCGCTCCTCGAGTTAAATACTTTTTATGGGTATGTACAATTTTAAAGATACGATAAAAAAATTCTTCAATAATACGATTCTGAACGAAGGAAGTTAATAATATAAAGAACAATAAAAGTCATCATTTTCAACACACTCACCAAGAGTATCTGCCCGAAATTAATTAGGTATAGTCATGAAATATTACGGATTGAAAGAAGAATAAATCCTAATGTGAATATATAATAAGTATGTAATATATTTTATATGATCATCAATTGTTTCACAAATCACAATCAATTGACGGTAACTTGTTGAGTATCTTAGAAAATTATAAACAGTTATCCACTATCGGATATTTCAACGTATAAAAATAATTTCGTACGATTGTAATATGTTTTTAGTCGCTTTGATGATCGGGAAGCACTAATGTGTTCAAAAATGTTATCCAATTTCTCGAAAATTAACTTCAAATTGTCGTTGTCGACTAACAGTATATTTTATGTGCAAAAGCAATCAATAATTTATAAATTATGGAGAAGCACTCTATCGCAACCCATCGGTTAAGCTTTGGGGACTCTTGATTTGGGTCTTGACCCGAGGTTTGGAACCGCTGGTCTAATGGGCAATATAGCGAAATTTTCCTGCGTGAAATCTAAACGTAGTAGATAAATATTGGAGTTTAAACACCTATTGCCGAATTTTAAGAGGGTATTATTTTTGAGATAACGTCGTATCCCTTTTATGAAATATTGATTAGCAAACGAGTCTAC
Source organism: Stegophylla sp. TES_Ste_2020 (assembly GCA_025469315.1). Taxonomy (NCBI): domain Eukaryota; kingdom Metazoa; phylum Arthropoda; class Insecta; order Hemiptera; family Aphididae; genus Stegophylla; species Stegophylla sp. TES_Ste_2020. The sequence continues at coordinate 3,406 of JAIPRM010012568.1, read as the reverse complement.
AGTATTTAACGTTTTCTCGTGCTATAAAATAACTAGATATTTTACACTGATGTAAGACGATGAGACGATGTTCTTGGAAAAAAAAAATTATATACTTTCTCCAAAATCTCAAAAATATTTTCATCTTTTAATTTGGTTATATGTATTCAAATTGTAATATTGACTTATACGCCACAATTTCAATTTTTCTTACCAAGTAATATTTTGCTTTATTGCCCATTAGATCAGTATTTTCTTATTCATTCCAATCGAACTCATTTTACTGCTTCATAGTCTAGTTATATTGTTTTACAATAATATTTAATTTTTCAATTTTTCGGGAAGTTTAACTCGTGTTGTATCATAAATTTCATTATCTAGTTGCTACTTGAAAGAAGTCACATGCATCACAACTTCACATAAGTCATGTTCTAACAATAAAAAATGCTTATAAGTGTGTGTGTGTGTGTGTGTGTAAGTTATATGTATAATTTATGAGTAATTCGGATTAACGACCTTTTGCCAATAATAATGGATGATAATTTTCTGTTTTATTTTTTTATTTAAATATAAACCGATCGTTATGCATTTAAACGCTTGTAAAAAATATTTCACCACAACAATATCTACGAACATTTTTGTTATGACAAAACGAGACGCAACTTTTGGTAAATTAAAAATTACATAAAGTTTTGACAGAAAAAAATTATTACTATTTTTACTCAGTTTTCAGGAATTTCTCTTGGGTCTTGGAAAAACTATTAAGAGCTCTGAGCAATAACATCTTTAAAGTACCATAAAAAAAAACCCTCTATCAGAAACATATCATGTTGCATATATTGACTCGAGTACTTTTTTGAGTAGAAATAAAATAAGAAGAACCAATAATCATCGAAGTAAAACTTCTAACCATTAATACTAAAATGTTGAAATTTTTTGTCAATTTTAGGTGGTGTAAGGAACGTTTTGCGAGCTTTACTATTAATAATCAAAGAAGAAAAAAACGTATCATTATAAAATTAATGGATTCTTTGTTTCAATCGGAACCGAAATTAAAATCGTATAAGACGTATTCATATAATTATATGAATTTTTCGATTTATTTAAAAATTTTCTAAATTAAACCATTACCATTATAAGAAAACAATGTGCGTTTGCACATTGTTTTCTTTCCAAGCCAAGGAAGACAACAATGACGACTAATAAATAAAATTCCCAAAAAAATAAAAAATAAATATATATATATATATATACCTAATGTATTGTTATCTACAAAACATTTTTCATATGATTAAAAATCAATTTAAAATACCCTTTTTCTTTTGCTGTATATGTCCTGTTAGTGCATATTTTGGTAAAAATAACAACGTAAATATTCACTTAATTTGCTTTTTTCATTATATAAAAATCCACGCCCTATTTGCATGGGAGTTCTCACGGGGGGGGATATATCGATATATCTATCGATCCCCTCCCAAGATGAATTTTTAGATTCTGAGCAGAGGGAAAAGCTTATGATTTCACAATAATATTTTTTTTTCTTTTTGTAAACACTTTTTCGAGTAAAAATACTTGTCCAAACATTTCGGTCAGTATAACTTTGAAGATCCGAAATTATACTCAAATGGTACTTTATAGAGGTAATTTTTAAAATTTCCCAATTCTTTTTTCAAAAACGTGGAAAATCTGTTGAAAAATTTGCAAAAAACTGCAAAATATGCATTTATCGGAATTTTTATAAAATTTAAAATTGCTTTTTAATATAACTTCAAAAATAATACAGCTAGAAATTTTAAACTTTTACCAGTTGCTAAAAATGGTCACGAGAATTTTTTTTAAAAAATTTCAAAAAGATTCGATCAATCTTAACTAAGTTCGCATTTTGAAAATTTCGGAAATTTATCGTTTTTTGTTAGTTTTGATGTAATAAAACTTTTGGTTCTTGATATTAAAACTTGAAAATTTAATATAATCTCACTCACATTTATGTCTAATAGACAAGAAAACATCTCGAAAATCGTAAGTCAACTTTTTTCTCTATAACCTTTGAAGTTAAAATTTTTTCTTCGTTACTTTTATCTAAAATTATACACTTTAACGTACATAAAAGAAAATTATTTCAACCGATCTTTTTGAAACTTGTAATCTAGATAGAGAATTTCATTGCAAATATTTTGATGTAATAAAATAATTTCTTACTGACGAAGAATTAAACATTTTACAAAGGTCTGATTGATATAAAATCGGAGAAAATACGGACAGAAAAATAAAAATAATAAATAAATGTTGTTTATGAAAGTATATTGATAGCGTATTAAAATTGATTTTAACTTTATGCAGCCGTACTATGATTTACGCCCCTCAAACGCCCGAGTTTCGAAAGTATCGATTTTATTTGCAATTAATTTCACTATATTTTCATCAATATATAATATATCAATATATATCGTAGTGGAGGGTATACGGTGATATACGCCATATACTTTCTGATTATTTTGAATAAATACCGTATATCTACTGGTTAAGGTCGTATACTCTGCGTTCTTGTGAAAATATCCCAAAATATTATATGTAAAATTATTATATTTGATTGATTACGATATTAGTGTTATCGATAAATCTTTTTTTATTAATTATTAAAACATTAAACTTAAACAGCTTGATTAAATTAAAGAAACAAAAAAAAAAAAAAAAACAAAAAGTGATCTGCAGCGCATCCAACTTTAGCTTAAAGCAGTGGTAGTGAACCTATGGCGCGTAAACTGAATTTCAGTGACACATGAGAAAAATTTTATTAAATCTTTTCTCTTTCTGAGTGGAGCGTAAAAAAATACTTTTTATCAATTTCTCTGTTTCAGTTTTTATTTTTCTTATTATTACTATTATTTTTTTACATATTTCCTACTTAAATGCGGCGCGGTCATCTGACGTAAAATGAGATTTTTTTTAATAATTTTAACAATATGTATTAATAATAGAAATAACCAAGTAGTAAATATACCCAACTCGTATTTTTTTTCTTATTTGTTTTTTTTTTTTTTAAGCATTTTAATAATCAAACAGATGAGACTAAAAATAAAATAAAAACATTTTATGAAAATAGTTTAAGAAGCATCTAAAAATACATCACAAGTATAGGTAATAAATAGAGGAACAGACTTTGAGATGGGACATTTAACGCTTTGCTATTCTTGCGTTCATCTTTTCAAAACAACCGGAATAAAAGCTATTTAAGTTTAAATTAAACATTTTATTATACTGCAGAAAGACACAATGTAAATATAAATAAAAATCGTGTTCTTCGCACGATGGGCGGGATTCTCTTGACGGGTGTATTGAATTTTAAAGAAACGATAAATCATTTCTTCAATAAAACGATTCTGAGCGATGTTTCAAATATTATATAATGATAATAATTGGCGATAAA
>JAIPRM010012567.1:0-12029 GCA_025469315.1 Stegophylla sp. TES_Ste_2020 | reverse complement strand
CAGGTGAATTGTCATGAATAATTTTTTTATGATGGTAAAGGAAGAAATTTAAAAGATACAGCATTCATGTATTCTTTTCTTGAAATTGAACCACCTCAGGTAGCCGGGACCCAGTTTACCGCCCCGAGGGGAAGACCAGATTGTGTGGGACCCAGTTTACCGAACCCGGGCCAGAGGTGGCCAATTTTTTTTTTTTTTTTGGTAGAGATCTACTAAGAACAAATTATTCTTTTGGAAATCGACTTCTATAAATTTTTTTGAATAATCACTGACATTACATTGAGTTAGAGGTACATGATGAATTTTCACAGCGGTGGACATTCGATTCAGGGCGTAGCCCTCCCTAAACCCAATTTTTGCCCCCTCTAAGAATATTAAAAAATATTAGAAAAGCTTTTAGATAGGTATATATTTTTTTTTTTTTTTTTGCAATTCTCAGTCTTTTTGAAACCGCGTCCCTCTATGTGCTCATCATATAATTATTATCTAAATCTAAACATTATCAGCAGTGTAAATAAATTAAAAATTGCATAAATATTATTTTTATATATAATGCTCACCCACCCCCCCCCCTAAAATTGGTTTGCCCCACCTGAAAATTTGGTCTGGCTACGGGCCTGATTCGTTTTAATTTTTCTAAAAATAAATTTTGATGCGATCCATTTTGAAATCATCCTCGATCCACCGGTCGATCATCGCGGTCCACTGTTTGGCCACCCCTGGACAACGGCCTAAAATACTGTGACCTCTGAAAATCAAAGTGTATCTCCTGAATTATAAGTGTGTGACCTATGCTTAATAACGTATTTTTAGTTTTGATTGTTTATAATAAACAAACATTTTGGTTATTCAACACAAAAAGTCAGTGGATGGAAAAATATGTTGAAAAATTAAATTGAAGACATTAGTATTAAATCAGAAAATAATCATTCAAAAATTACGTTAAAGGGCATCCAGTTATATGCCAAAAATAAAGACAATTCTAAAAGAAAATCGCAAAATTTCTTCTTCTCAGATGCTTTTTTATTCATAACTAAAGCAATCAACTCTAATGATCTATCTAATAAGTATTTCTCATATTAATTTGTTACAAATTATTATTAGTAAAATATTTTGAACTTCTACTTGTATATTTTATTTTGCGTGTTTTTAGTTCAAACTACGTCGTACAAGTAATAACAAATGTGTAAGGTAAGTGGGGTTATAAAAGGAAGAGGATATTGGTGTTACAACTCGCAGGTGTTTTTTTCTGTGAAAATCTGTCAAATGTAGCAATGAAATTAAAAAGTGTGTCCCCTGAAATCAGATGTATTTTAGGTCCTGCCCTGGACTACGTGCAAACTACTCAATATTGTGTTCGTATAATAATAATAATAATAATAATATAATACACATATTATAGTATAATAATATAATCGAAATGTATTACTATAATAATATTATCGTTACATTATTATAATACGACTAGAATATTATAAACGAAATATAAACGAGAGTAGAGGAAAATCAAAAAAATAATACAACTCTGAGAAGCCTGAGAACCGCGTAGAACATCATCGTGACTTATCACAAATATGATACAAAGCACACTAATACAGTCACGAACCGTATACGTACATTAATAATATGATTGTGTACGTGTGTGTGTGTGTGTGTGTGTGTGCGCTATATTGTCTCGTGTAAGGTTTTCATTCATCGTTTACACGTCGTTTTTTTATTTATTTTTTGGTTTTTCTCAACGTGTTCACGTCCAACGTGTTTCGATCCGTTTTTTTGTTTTTTTCCATTCCACGTAGGTCCCCCCGCACGGTCCACCACTCGAAATGGAAGTTTTGAACTTTTCCCTGTCTACTAGTAAAAAACGAAATCGATGCGATTAAAAATATTTTTTTACGAATAAAACGCAATGATTTACCTTTCTATTGCCCCTTCACCGTGCATTTTCGTACCAACGACGACGCAAATATAACAAACGGCAAACGTAATTAATACAATAATAATTATTAGTAAGTTATCCATCGCACTGAACTGAAATTGCAAAATAGTCAACAATATTTTTATTTGTATAATCAATACAGTGGCCACGCGACAAGTTCAATAAAAAAAAAACATTCATTCAATCATTAAAATAATGTATAATTTCCTTGAAAATATATGTATATTTCAACGAGCACATGTAAACTCCTCTAAAATCAGATAAATTCCCCCAAAAATAAAATCTATTATCTTTGTTTTCTTATCGAGTACCTTGTAAACTCCCCTAAAATGATTTTTATACTACATTACTTCTAGGTTAGGTTAGGTTAGGTTAAAAACCCTTAAAAATCTCCCTTAAAAGAAAAAGCATTATAATCGACGTAATCGTGCAACTCTATAGTTTTGATATTCTATATTAATCTACAGCTAAATACATTTTGCTACTATCCTGATATTTTATCTGGAAAAAAGTCAATACACCAGTGACAAAATTATTTTACAAATTATTCGAAAAATGATACTATAAGCCTCTAGTTGATACTTTGAAGAGGTTATTTTTTGAATTTCTCAATCCTTCAATTTGTCGCGGGGGTGAAGGGGGAACTTCTCAAAATTTGACAAAATACACTCAGAAAACATCATTTTTCGATCCAAATTTTATGAAAATTTAAATATGATAAACATTTTGACGCAAGAAAATTTTGAAAATGTGAAAAAAAAAATTAGACATTTTCTTTTTAACACTTTTTTCCTCGTTGTTTTCTTTCCTTTTTCATTATTTATAACATTAAAAAAAGTAAAATAAAGTAAAGTAGTAATAAGAAAGCCGGATATACTTCGCTCTTCAGGTCACATACTCTTGATGAGTGTACTGAAAATGACAACTATTATTGTTCTTTATATATTATTAACTTCCTTCGTTCCGAATCGTCTCGTTGAAGAAATTATTTATCGTTTCTTTAAAACTCTACACATCCACCAAAAGCATCTAACCCAAGGAGCGAAGAATATCCGTGGTGCGAAATATGTCCGGCTTTCTTGCCTATACTTTACTTTTTTTTTTTCTTTACATTTAAATTTTGTATTACCAATAACCAAATTGTATTTAATATAATTTGATTAGCTGACAAGCTATCACTTTAGCCGGACGCGAGTTACTTTGAAATCGAAAATATTCGAATAACTTTTTTAGAGGAGTTAATATACGAGTAGCAAAAATAATTTTTATGGGAGCTTACAACTTTTCGTTTAGAAGAGTTTGCAATCTCCCCTTTTCAAACACAATGTATACACTATATACACGTTTTTTGAGTTCTGTTTCTGTATAATGTGTTGCCTATACATTACAGAAAGGGTTTCCAACCTTCGTATTACTGAATTTTCCATTATACATTTTTAATATGCCTGTACCACTTTAATAATTATAAAACTAAATTAGGAGAGTCAATTTTTTTTTTTTTTTTTTTTTTTTGTAATTATATTTTGAACTCTGAGTAGAACGAGAAAAAGCTAGTGTTTTTATAATCATATTTAATTTATTTTTATTTTTTTATTATCACTTTTTCATATAGAATATAGTGAAAAAAAATTTTTTCATATCTTTTTCAAACTTCTCTCTTCATGCGCAGACCATATCTTAATAGATCTGTGCATACTAAATAATCTACGCTATTGGGCAATTTTATTAACAATTCTAACAATATTCAAAGCGTTAATTCCATTATCATTGCATTGGAAGTCATACTCAAAAATGGGAGGGAGGGGGTCTAACTGTTTATAAAATTGAGAGGAATTAACTTTTTGAAAGTTAATCACAAAAATATTAATCTTAAACAATCCATCCATCATAAGATTTATAATATGAGTGTACACAAGTTCATAAGAAAATGCCGTGTGGATCGTTAATACCTAAGTATACAAAAGTATTTTCAAAATTCTTATTTAAATGTGACATTGGTGCTTAAAATATTTCATGCCGAATCGTGTAAGTAGTTAAAAAGGTTAGGTAATATATTATAGGCTATACTCAATCGCATTTTACCACCTCAGAGTTAAGGTTTCAGTGCCGTTCAGTAATAATAAAATTTAATAAAAATAACTCAAATTTAAATTTAGTTTTAGTAGAATATAATTTTGAAATCATGAATTCATTATTCAATATTATAAAAATAAATAATTTAATTATTATAACTCACAAATTCCTTATTTGATTCAACATTGAGTTTTCTGTGTTTTGTCTAGTGTTGATTTTAGACGAGTTAATTACGAAATAAAAATAAATAAACAGTGAAAAAATGTATAAAATTCGGTTTAATCGTTCTTAAATTTTTAGCAAATAATATTATTTTAATTAAAACTTATGTTTAAGTGAATACAAAATAACAAACGAATACAATTTTGTGTGCTTTTGTATATTACTATATAAATAAGTATTGCATGAGTTTAATATAATTGCAGAGAACAATTTTTCAAGTATTACTTAATAAATAAATAATTTAAACTATAAAATGGTTACATAGGAAGCGAAATATATAAATACATACATATATATAGTTATTTCTTATTAAGTATGCTTATAAAAATAGGAAAATTCTTTTTCAGATAATATACAAAAAAAAAAAATCAAATTATTATTTTTCCTAAACAATAAATATTTAAATATAAATCAATTAATAAATTAATAAATTAATTAAATAAATAAATAAATTATTAAAAGTTGCATTACATTATCATATAAAAATAACGCAGCTTCAAATGACACTTTTAAATTTGATAATATGCTATTCGTAATAGTACATTGTATTCAATAATATAAAACATGTTGGAATACACAATCTGAAATTACTATTTGTTTACTTATTGAATAATAAATAAACATACATAAAATGTTGAATAAATAATATTATTTATGATAAATCATGTTCTTAAAAAACGTAAGTATGGTAAAAACTACATTAATATAATATTATGTATTGTATTTCATATTTTGTTTTGGTATAGTATAATATCATATAAACTAAATTATTTTTTTAACTTTTTAACTACTTGTTAACATGTACATAATAATATCCGTTCCCTAAAATATAAAAATACGTACCAAATATTTATATACGTTTCCCCCCCCCCCCAGTAAAATTTACTTTATTTTTCATTATTTTCGAGTATTAAATTAGATTTGATTTTTTTTTTTTTTTTGTTTCTAGAATTAAAAATATGAATTATTCGCGTGTATTTAAAAAACTAATATTGAAATTTGTATTAAATAAAATATATATATATAATTATTATTATGAAAACAAATAAATACATTACATTCACATCTTACATTTTTTATAATAAAAATACAATATCTATAAAAAATAATTATTTTTATTTTAAATGTCCCTATTCGCAATAACATTATATAGATTTAATTAATCAATGACAAGAGATCACAGTGTTTACAGGCTATCGATATTATTTTTATTCTATACCGAAACCAACAACAAAACGTATTAGAGAACAGCCCCCGACTTATTTCCATATACATATTTCTATCTCGAATAAAACTTAACAATAATAATTATTATTTATGTGAGGATAAAGTTATCATTACCACCACTCCAATGCCTAATTATTATTTTATTATTTTCACAGGTGAAACTGGCATGATTTATGGCGCGCTAACAATAGAAATCCATATTTATAAATTACACATTTACATATTTTTATGTATAATAATAATAATAATATTTCATTCGTTTTGATACTGCTAATGACCTCTCCACAGCCTTTCAACATTTCAATTGATTACAATGCACCCCGATTTCCGTGCACATACACTGTAAACACGGATTAGAGAGCTCCGGAATTATTTTACCCGCCCTGTACATACGTCCGTAAATATTACAACCAGACACCTTAAGCACGGACGCTACTAAATTAATTTCAGCGTCTCCATTGGTCTTCGGCGGTTTCTTACCAACAATAATTGGTTTCACCACTTCGCTGTGCTGTTTAATTTCATCAGATTGCGAAGTATCGTCTACGTGTGATTTGACTTCGGCGTGTTGTTTGAAATCAAAATAAGGCGGCGGCGGCGGCGTGACCTTCTCTGCTTTGACATCCGGTTGCGAGTGAATTTCAATTGGATACTTGAAATTCGGATAAATTTTCACGTCCGACTGTGATTCGATGGACGATTCTGTTGGACGGTTGTTACTGTCTTCTCGGTGGTATGGTTTTACTTCGTCAAATTGCGGTGAACCGTGATCGAAATGAGTTTTAACCTCGGTTTGTTGATTAATAATAATACCAGGACGTGGGCCGACTCGGGTGACTTGTGGGTCAATGATTTCCAAATTCGGTTTAATGTCAACTCGCTGTTTAGTTTCCGAATGTGGTTTAGCGCTGGTTTTATTTTTCGCATAGGAATCAACGTTGGCTCCTATGGGCACATTTACATCATTGGATTCGACTTTGCTGTGTTTGTATTCCAAGTTCTGTTTCACATCGGAATGCGGTTCAGGGTTGTGATTGGTTGTGAACAATTCTGAGAGTGCAATAGAGTTAGTTTGTGGTTTCGCGTCGACCAAATGGACTTTTTCGTCGATTTCGTCGTCTGTCCGGTGTTCTATGCGAGTTTCTGTTGCTTCGTCGACGTTGTTCGCGGATGATGTCTGGGCAGGACTGGAGGTAGACTGTTCTTGTGCGTCGCCGTTGAACAAAAACGAAAACATACTTTCAAAACTATAATCTTCGTCCTCGGCGGCCGGTTTTGCGGGCACTGCAGCAGCTGGTGTGGTTGTGGTTTCTGCACGCTTCGTCGCGGGACCAGCTGCTGCAGCAGCCGAAGACGAAGTCGTTGCCGATCTCACAGTAGTGGTGATAGAAGGCGAAGTCGTGACTAATTTCACGGCGGTGGTGGTGGTGGTAGGAGGTAAAGTCGTGACTAACTTCACACCAGTGGATGCTGTGAATTCCGAAGTGGTCGTCGTCGGCAATGAAGTCGCAACAGGTTTACCCGTTGATGGAGCAGAGTATATAATGTGCTCTATGACTGCATCCCTGTGCTTTGTCGTCGTGGTCGTTGTTTCGGATGACGTCACCACTTCGGTTTGTTTCGTGTGCTCCGTCGTCACTTCGTCGTCCCAATCACCACCTGTAACGCATTATTTTTCAATATCACATTCATATTTATTAAATTCTTTTATTGAAGTCATTTAATTAAAAGAACAAATAGTACTTTTAAATAATAATTAGTACATATTATTGTGTAACAAAGTATTAATTATTTAGGTATTATACATTATGTTACAACATTAATTGGAAAGTCAGTATAGTTATTACTCCTAATATAATGCAGATATTGAAGTTTCGGTTTTTTTTTTTTTTTTTTTACATAATATGTGACTTATAGCCCATTTTTTACCATGTTTAAAAAAAAAATCCAAAATTCAAAACCGCCAAAAAAAAAAAAAAAATGTTTGAGTATTTTTGGATTTTTGGAAAACATAGTTTCCAAAGCGACAATAATTATATATATATATATATATATTGTAGGGAAAATCGAAAGAAAAAGAAAAATTCAACTCTAGTGATACATAAACATAAAATCAAGTTTTTGTTTGGCATAACAACATTTTGAAATTAGGTTATACATAATAATTGTACGCGTTAATAAAACACGTGAAATAAACCTTTAAATTTTTAAAAAACGTTAAACCGAAAACGAACTTCTTTCGAATGCATTGATTTTAGGAATACAAAATAAAACATACACGTTATCAACCATGACTTACTGCAAACGATTCGACCGCAACAAGTGCTATTGGTCGGGTCACTAATGCGCTGGCAGCCTACTTTAACAGCCGGACAATTTTCTTGGCAAACAATGTTGGCGTTGAAACAAATGCATATGTTGCAAGCACTCGGATCGGTCAGCAATTCACCGTGTTTGTACTTCTTACCGTTGGAAATACACCATACTGAAACAAAAAAAAAAATAAAAAAAAAATAAATTAAATAAACGTATGTAGTTCTAAGAAAATTCACAGATATTATGTTGTAATACGAATAGAAGAGTATTGGCAGACCTCGGTGTTTAATTATATTATTATTATCAGTGACGTAGGGACCGGGGGGGGGAGGGGGGGCAGGAAGCAATGGGGCTGAAACTTCCCCACTGATTGGGGGATAGGGCGATTTTTTAAGTGTACCTACACCCTTTTTGATTCTGAAGAACACAGTGAAGAAGCCAGTATTTTTACAATAGTTTTTTTTTTGTTTTTTTTTTGTAAACACTTTTTAGTATGGAAATACTTGTGTCCAAAAGTTTCGACTTTTTGAAACCGGATTTGCCTCTATTTGGTACTTTAAAGAGGTCATTTTTTAAATTTCTCAATTTTTCAATAATTTTTGGGGGAAAAAAGTGTCTGCAGAAAAAAAAAACATAGTAAAATTGGACGTTATTATATTACCACTAGCTTTTTCACTTCACTCAGAGTCTAAGAAAACACTTAAAAACATATTATAATACCTGCTCCGATTGGTCGATTTCCAACAACAGGTTTATCGTCATGATAAACAGTGGATTTTATAGGCACTTGTTCCGTGGTAGTTCGAAATTTTCCTGACACGTATATTGCACCGTCTGGAGGATCTTTCGGTACGAATCCACCTAAACGTTTCACAATAATATGTAATTAAACATATTTTGATAATTTCACTTTTGTCGTAGACGCCCTTTATTCTTAATAATATTATATATATATATATAGGGCTAGGGACTTGTAGCTCTAAAAAAAACTTAAAATATGCATGCGTTTATGGTCTAAAAATATGCGAAAATGTTAAAATAATCTCTTATACCACATAAATTTTACTGTAAAAACTCAAAATATTTAAAAATTGTAATGTATAATATATTTTAATATGCATTAATATATTTTCTTCTTCTATTATGTATGAAATTTCTTTTTTTTTTTTTAATTTTTATTCTTTTTAAGCTTACGTTTAAACAAATAAAAATATCAAATAACATTCAATCTCTTCGGTTATTCAGGGAAAAAAATTTCTAGTACCAAAAAAAAACTCAAATTAAATATTGAAAAATATGTGAAATATGCAAAATATGCAAATTAAAGAGAACTGAATCAAACTCCTGGTGTTATGAAACGCATTTCTGTATATTACTTAGCTATGTTTTGAATGATTTTCAAAAAAAAAAAACAGGCTAACTCCTACAGTAATAACTCCTAGCCCTAAATTTCTATACAATTTAAATTACCCTCTGTCTCCACGGGCGGAGAAAAACTGTTGACAGCCCGCAAAGGAGTTTCTTCGACGACGTCCGACACGTTATACACGCGTTCTACTACCGGTTGATAATTATTATTATTCGTATTATCATATCCCGTAGCAGGTTCATCGACTACTGCGTCCGCTGCGACGAACGGTATGATCCTGTTTGTGGAAAATCAATCGCGTCACATATTATTTTTTCAACAACGAGTAGCGCTTATATTACAAATATGTATTTTCAATTTATGTATTTTTAGCAATTGTTTATCAAATACATTTTTTTTTTTTTTTTCAATCATGACAATGATCTGAAACATTTTGGCGCTAGAAAACTTTGAAAATGTGGTAAAAAAAAAAAAAAAATCAAAGTAAAGTATAGACAAGAAAAATGTTTTCTTGTCTACACTTTTTTATTTCACTTTTCAAGCGTTAAAATTACTTGAGATTCGGCAAAGATGGTGGCAATGTCGGTTCATCGTAATCCATTTCGAAATTGTTGGTCTTTTCCGTCACGTTCAGACTACCGAATTCGTCGATCATTAAACCGGCTGGATTAGCGTGTCTTGATTCCAATGGATCCTCGATCAGCGGTGAATCGGTCCCGTTCTTCGTATCTTCTACGGTCGCGTTCAACGCGTTCAACTCAGTCTCCACCGGCGGCGGCGTCTGTTAAATACGCAGTCATGTCAATTATGTTGCGCAGGTACACGCCTTGACAAATAAATGTTTGAATACGTTTTGTTGTTTTATTATTTTATTTATGATACGACTAATTGACTAAAAACCGAAATTGGTATTATTAATAATTTATTGGTATTCTGAAAATCACACCATATTATTGTTAAGTTATGCTTGCGAGTTATTTCAAATATCAAAATATGATACTTCTTGATAATTATGTTTTGTAAATTGAAAATGTTTTCCCGAAAGTGATTTAATTCTCTAATTTCACCGATATCATTTTATTAAAGGTATTAATATGTACCTATCGTTTCTTTAAAATTCAACGCATCCTACCCGAGGAGTGAAAAATACCCATGGTGCAAAATATTTGTACAGCTTCTTCACTTAAACGATAAAATAAAATTGTCATACAAATTATATTCGAAAAAATCGTAATAGATAATGATTTTTTTAACGAGTTAATTCAATAATATCAAATTGTATCGACGGGCACAAGAGTTCTATCATATTCTTCAATTACTAATCACACAATCTTGCAATAAGTAAAAAAATAAATAAATATTTTATTCAGTTTCAGTTTGGTAATTTTGTTGAAAAGGTAGGAAACAAATTAAGAATATAATTATAGTTCACTAAACAAGTTAAACTAGGAGTCAAGACATATTTTTAGATGTGGTTTTTTGATTTTGAAAACAAACACTTATCCAAAAGTTTCGACCAGCTTTTTGAATCAGAACTTTGATCAAAGAGTACTTTCTGGAGGTCGTTTTCGGTTGTTCCCAATCGTTTCTACAAAAATTTCGGGAAAATACCTAAAATCTGCCACAGCGGCTTTACAATTTTTTTTTTTTTCATCCAACATTTTTGAAAATCTAAACATAGATAAAAAAAATAATAATACGAAAAATACTTTGATGAAATAAAATTTAGAAAATGTGAACTTTTTTCCCGATCTCGGTCAATAGCGGTGGTCAATAAAACTGGCGTAAAAAATAAAAATGTTTGTAATGTAAACAACCTAAGGATATTTTTGATTTGCGGAGCGAAGCAGAGTCGACCAAACACCCGGTGGACAACCTATATACGCTTATTATTATACTCGTATTATGTTAATTAAACAGGTAACTTAATACGCTTATAAATACTTCACAATTTACATTGCCCAATATACCTCGGGCATTGTGTACAATGCCCGGTCATTGTTTATAATGCGCGGGCGTTGTATACATTGCCCGAATTTTCCACTTTGCCCGTAACATAATATACATGTGTACTGTAAAACGTATTCTATAACACGATGATCACGCGCGTAAAAGTTGTCAAACCATTAATAATGCACGCACCATTATTAATTAGAACCATTGTTAGTTAGTTGACAATAATAATATTTTTTACCGTAAACGTCGTGGGTGGGGACGATGACGGTGGCAGGGGCGAACTACTATCGAGCAGGATACCGACGGTCACGGTGGTCGGAGACGACTCGGTTTTCGCAGTCGTTGTCGTTGTCGTTGTCGTAGTCGGACTGACGTGAGATTCTAAAACGAGTAAAATGAAAAAAGAAAATGATTTATTATTATTATTTCGCTATAAACGGTTTGTAGTGTAAGCAGCGCAGTGGTTCCCAATCGGTGGTCCGCGGACCTTCGGGGGTTCGTCGGTCGGTCGATGTAAGGGGGGGGGGATGGTCCACAGTTTTTTTAGTCAGGATGAAATCAGCTATATTTTTATTGTAGTTTTTTTGTTTTTGTTTTCGAGAAAATGTATATTCATACTATTTACTAACACAGGTGTGTTTATTGAACTAAATTATTAAAAAAAAAAAAAAAACATTTTTAAGACGTGTACAGAAAGCAGGTTAGGTTTTCACAAGCTATATTCATAGCTAGGGGGTCCCTGGTCCAATTTCAAATCTCAAAGCTAGGGGTCCTTGGGAACCACTTGGGACTGTAGCGTGTATATATATATATATACAGTAAAACCTCTCTATAACGGACCCTCTATTAAACGGAATTCTCCTTATATCGGAAAATGTCAATAGTCCCGGTACAAATAATATATGAAATTGACCTCTCTAAGACGGAACC